>VUQH01078789.1:0-14460 GCA_015106775.1 Etroplus canarensis
GTCACCTCTCTTCTTAGTCTGGCTTCAACAACCCTCTCCCATATCTTCATGGTATGGCTCATCAACTTGATCCCTCTGTAGTTACTGCAGCTCTGCACATCACCCTTATTCTTGAAGATTGGTACCAGTGCACTTCTTCTCCATTCCTCGGGCATTCTCTCATTCTTCAAGATTGTATTAAACAATCTGGTTAAAAAGTCCACTGCCCTCTCTCCTAGACATCTCCATACCTCCACAGGTATGTCATCTGGACCAACTGCCTTTCCACTCTTCATCCTCTTCATTGCTGCCCTCACTTCCTCCTTACTAATACTCTGCACATCCTGATTTACCATCTTTCCTCTCTCTGCCTCCCCTCTCTCTCTCATTTTCCTTATTCATCCGCTCCTCAGAATATTCTTTCCATCTTCTCAGCAGCACTCCCTCGTTAAAACATTTCCCTCCCTATCCTTAATCGTCCTAATCTGCCACACATCTTTTCCAGCTCTGTCTCTCTGTCTCACCACTTGATACAAGTCCTTCTCTCCTTCCTTGGTGTCCAGCCTCTCATACAACTCACTATAAGACTTTTCCTTTGCCTTTGCCAAGGAAATCTTTTGCTACTCGCTTAGCCTCTTAGTATTCCTGTCTACTTTCTTCATCTCCCTGACTATCCCACTTTTTCTTTGCCAGCCTCTTCCTTTCAATACTTTCCTGTACTTCCTCATTCCACCACCAAGTCTCCTTGTCTTCTTTCCTCTGTCCAGAGGAGACCCCAAATACTTTCTTGGCTGTTTCCCTCACTACCTCAGAGCCAAGAGTTTTATTTTGAAACTCCAGCGGAAGAACGTAAAAGTGTGCAACTTGACAACATGGAGCGCAGTCAGATGGGAACGCACTCTTTGTTTTCGTCTGTTATTGTTTCCAAAATCGGGGTGTTTCTCGCCAGTTTGACCTTATAATGTAGCGGAACCAGCTGACTGCGGGTAGGACAGTCGGAACAGCGTCTCGGTCACTGTGTGACCTACATTTCACCGCTCCTCTGTCATGTTTGTGAGTTCTGGAGGATTTTTTAAAGGTTACTTATTGGTCCGTCGCTGTGTAGTTAGAGGACTAGAGGGGAGCCATGACTGCTAGTTGAACTCGGCTCTGTTCGCGTTGGAGCGGGTGATTGGCGGTCATCATGCCGAGTGAGGCGACTTCCCCGCCGGTCAGAGTGACCGTGCTGGCAGCGCTGTGGGTCAGCGTGGGTCGTTGCGGTGTCCTCGGATGCGACAGCGGAAAGGTATCAGCTCAGTGCCTCTTTACGCCCGTTGGTGTGCATTAATTCACACGGCTTACAGTGTGTTGTTAGTGGTTAAAGCGAGCTTGTTTTCCGTGTGTGTGTTTGTGTGAGCAGCTTTCACTGGACAGGGACCTGCCTGCCGGCGCTGTTTATTGGGACTGCACTGCGTCTGCGTGGCCACAGTCTGCTCAGGTACAAGTGAACAAAGTACACAACTTAAACAGCACGAGTCAGAGTGTGAATACTGCTGATCAGATATTACAACAGCACAAGTGATGGTTGCTTAAGTTAAAGTACTGGAGTACTAAAAATGTAGCTTTCGGCTGCTCTATTGTATTCTTCACCAAGGGGGGCTCCACAGCGGATTCAGACATTTGGCAGAGGTTTTTACACCGGATGCCCTTCCTCACACAACCCTCCACGGTGAGAGGGGCTTGTGTCCCCACCTGGGATCAAACCAGGGACCTTTCGCGTGTGAGGCAAATGTGCAAACCACTACACTACTGGCTCCCCCGTACTGTAGTAGTTTACACATGCGCCTTACAAGCGAAAAGGTGCCCAGTTCCATTCCAGGTGGGGACAAAAGCCCCTTTCACCATAGAGGGTTGCTTCAGGAAGGGCATCCGGCGTAAAACCTCTGCCAAATCACTGATGCAGATTAATCCGCTGTGGAGACCCTTGGAGGAAAATATAAGGGGGCACCTGAAGATACTTATTTTTTTGTACATGTCAAAGAATCTTATTTTTATTATACACGAGTGTAGTAAAGAATACATGGGCGTATTTTCAGCTGATTTCCAGATGAAAAACGTGACTCACGTACTACAGAGTCATAGTCCCTACATTTAAAGTCCTTACTCTCACCTCCACCCTCCTACTCTTCCTTCTCTCTTTCTGCCACCTAACACGTTTTCCCCCTCTCCCCCTCCTTGGTTTTCAGCCAACAGTAGCATAGTTTCCACCGGCACCCTTTCGGCTAACGGTACTGGAGGCAGTCATTGTAAACCTCGGACGCGACCGATCCGGTATGGAAGTCGAACAGTTACACTCAGCATGCAGTGAGGGAGGTCGGCATACAAGGCTGCCATTTCAGGCGCCAAGGAGCAATTTGGGGGTTTGGTGCCTTGCTCAAGGGCACCTCAGCAATGCTCAAGGGGTGACGTCATTCTGGCCTTCTGGTTCACCTCCACATGTGGGTCCAGGGTAGGGTCTTGGCCTGTGGCTATGTTTAACCTGTGTTTAACCTTGCAAAACTACACGAAACGCAGTTTGTAGTTTTTGGGATTTTAGAAGGGGAGAAAAAGGAAAATCATCCGCTGATTTCAGAGCAAAAGTAGCGAGTAGAGATTTACAGAAATGTAGTGGAGTCAGAAGTCTGGTATTTGTCTTTCAAATGTAATGGAGTGAAAGTTGTACCCCCCCCAAAAAAAACAATAATACTCAAGTTAAGTACAGATAGTTAAGTACAGTACTTAATAGTAAATATACTTTGTTGGTGTCCACCCTTGAACAAACAGATACCATAATTTAACACATTATTCTCACAGTGAATCAGATGGGTGGGGGTGTTCTACACTGCACCAGGTGCAAGGAAGTTCAAACAATCATAGGAATGAGGTTGTTGTGATAACTTAGTACATAGATTGTGTCAGTTCTAAAAACTGCTTTACTCATACTGCACATATGGTCATTTTCTCTGCTGCTCAGGTTGCTTTGTTTCCACTTAACCAAGTGTCTCTTAACTCTTAATTCCTATTTACAGAGACTTCTGAGTATTGACACTGTGTTTGATCCTGAGGTGAGTAAACACTTGGCTGGGCAATTTACTTAGGAATCTTTTATCTTTATTGAGTTTTTACCCAACCTTTGGCCCTCCAGACATAAAACATGACACAACTGTCTCCTAAAATCGAAACACAATTAGATACCTCTAGTAACACATCCAGATTCAAAGCAAAACCATTCATTCATCGTTCTATTTCCTTTTCTACTTATCTAACATATGCTGGAACTTATCCTAGCCCAGTGGTTCTCAGACTTTTTTGGCACACACCACTTCAGAAGCCAAACAGAGTTCACGCTCCACACATACGTGCATGATCCAAAACCTCACAATTTCATCAATCACTAACGATAAAAAAGGATCCACATTGAATTTTACTCAAATTAAGGTGCATGTTATCAGCGCTACAGCATCAGCAAACATCTGCTTGTTTCGTTTTCATATAAAAACCATATCTATTAACCTTAGTGTCACTTAATGTTTTTAACAGCTGACTTTGTATTTGTTTCATGTGTTTTATGTTTTTAGCCAGCCAGGCAGATATGCATGGATAAATCGATCTCCTATGATCATGACATTCCTAACAGGTGAGTGTACAGATGCACTGCTCAGCTAGAAAAGTCACACTAATATTTTATTAAACTGGCTGTAGCAAATCAAAACCTGCTATTGGATGGTTTCGATAAGCTTATGCAATGTCACAACATTTACTTCCATCTAGAGTTGCATTAATTTTTTGCCAAGATCTAGTATTGACGGTGGCAGAGGCAGATGACAGATAAGGTCTCTAGTACAACCCAAAGATTCTCAGTGGGGTTGAGGCCTGGACTCTGTGGTGGCCAATCCATGTGTGAAAATGATGTCTCACACATCTAAACCACTCTTTCACAGTCTAAGCCTGATGAGTCCCAGAATCCTGGTAGTCAGCTGACCTCATTTTTGGGCACATAATGTTGCTGAACCTAGACCTGACCAGCTGAAGCAACCTGAGATCTTAACACTGCTCCCACAGGCTTGTATGGTAGACACAAGGCATGATGGTTGCCTCACTTCATCTGCCACTTTTCTAACCCTGATGAACCCATTGCTCTGAAACAGGCTTAATGTGGACCCATCAGACACATGACCCTTTTTCATTGCTCCAGAATCCAATCTTTACGCTCCCTAGGAAACCTTTTTTTTCTGACTAGCCTTACTGATAAGTGGTTTTCTTAAGCCTACACAGCTGTTTAGCCCCAATCCCTTGAGATCTCTTTGCCCTGTGTGGGTGGAAATGCTCTTTCATAATTAAACATAGCAGCAACATAGTGGTGGTTTTTTTTTTCTTTAAAAGATTTGATTTCATCAAACTTTTATGTGATGTCTAATCATGATCATTAAACATTTTTCCCTGACCTCATTTCTTCCTGAAAGATGATGGCTCACCGCTATTTTTCCAGGTTTTGATAGTGTTGAAATAGCTTTCAGTAGCTTCACCTTAGTAGTTTTCTTTGCTTGATGCAGGCCATTTATTTGACTTATAAAATGGATTATGGAATGATTATGGGATATGCTTTTTTTAAAAAAATGAGAAGTTACTCAGTGCATCCGTTTGGGTTAAATAACCTACTGCCAGCTAAAACATATCAGTGAAAGGCTCTTGTCTGTTTGCATAGTTAAATCCAGCTAGTGGCTTAGTTTGAATGGGCAGTGGGTATGAAAGAGTAAGCTCACTAGTACTGCAGAGTAGCTCACTGGATGACCACAAGTTATTCTGTTTATACAAACAGCTGATGCATACACAGATCAATATTTTTTACTTTTTCCTCAAAGGATTGTTTTACTGCATTGAAGTGCATCACTTATTTTAGGGCTTTTGAAGACATTAAGTTGTGTTTCTGTATTTGTGTTTGTTTTGTAGTGGAGCGTACAGACCAATAAGAGCAGAGAGTGGAGAGTACTTGTACTGCCCTCCTCAGCGGTGGCTCAATAACTTGCGGGTAAGTTGCACAGTAACACTTTTTTTAATGCTGCCTCTGCCTTTGTATCATCTTTCACATCTCTTTGTCTGCTTGGCGCAGCAAGTGGGTAGGCATTTGTATTCATGATACTGGTGAAGAGATAGTGTTTTTAGTGACTCCAGTTGCATGAGTTTTTATCACTCAGTCACATACACCTTTAAACATATCATATTGTTTCGTGGCTGGGGTATTTATTTACTTTAATTAAATGTAGAAGGTAGCAGGCCTTTATTTGTTGCAGGATTATAACAGAGTCCGTTTTTTTCCATCCAATTTCCAAGTAACTTTTAGATATGATGCAGCATTTTGACGTTTATGCCAAATTCTGACCCTGCCATCAGAATTTTGTAGCAGAAATTGAAACTCATCAGACCAGGCAACATTTTTTCCAGTCTTCTTTTGTTCAGTTTTGGTGAGCCTGTGAGAACTGTAGCCTCAGTTTCCTGTTCTTAGCTGACAGGAGTGGCACCGGGTGTGGTCTCCTGCTGCTATAGCCCAACTGCTTCATGGTTAGACATGTGTGTTCAGTGATGCTCATCTGCATATCTTACTTGTAATGAGTGGTTATTTGAGTTACTGTTGCCTTCCTATCAGCTTTAAGCATCATCTGGCCATTCTCCTCTGGCATCAAGAAGGGATTTTCACCCTGAGAACTGCTAATCACTGGATATTTTTTCCTTTTTGGACCATTACCTGTAAACCCTAGAGATGGCACCAATAACCATGTCACATTCAGAGTTGCTTAAATCCCCTTAAATCCCCCTTCTTTCCTATTTTGATGCTTGGTTTGAACGTCAGCAAGCCATCTTGACCAGGTGTGCATGCCTAAATGCAGTGAGTTGCTGCTACGTGCCTGACTGATTAGATATTTGCATTAATGAGGGTAAGGTGTACCTAATGAAGTAGCCGGTGAGTGTATTGTACACAGGAAGCACAAACTGTAACATCAGAAAGCTACAAAGAGATTCAAGGCACAGTTTAAAAGAAACACAGTTCCTGCAATGTGTCCAGCCTAAGTTCTGTGGCTGGAAAGCACTACAGAAATGAAGTCTATTAAGGTCAGGAAGAAAAGCTGGCAAAAATGCAAACTGTTTAAGATACTAGAATGATTAGGATCACTGCGCTCCCAAGTATGGCATGGGAAATGTTGCTTAAATGTATTTTTTGTATGTAAACATATATTCTTTGGCTGTTAAATGTATTCTTATTGTGTGGTAATGTTAGTTATATTTTTCAGCTGCAACCCTGGTAGTGTTGAACTGTCTGAGATGACATAATGGAAAAAAAATCATATATAACAGATTTCAAACCAGTAAGTAGGCTGCCATGCACATTTTTAAAAGGTCAACAAGTGCCAAGCTAAGGTGCTTTGTTTTAGAGTTATGTCACTATATTAAAACTTATAGAACAATAGCACTGGTTTAAAATTACTTGTGGCCATTAGGGGGAAAAAGTAAGGAACAAAAATACTCCTAAGGATCTATATTTATATCCTCGAAAAGTGTCTGAAATGAGTAAAAAAATGTATATTTTTAGCCATATCTCTGTGACTATTCATCTGATCTACATTAAACAAAAACCAAATTGATCTTGGATCCTATACTTTCACGCTGACGCCATATTGTGTCTGCTACCATTGCAGTCTCCTTTTGCCACTGCTGAATCTAGTAAAAAAATTTCAGGGATATTATGGAATCAACTTTGCTGCTGCATATGTCGGTTCTAAATCATCGAATTTGCATTAAAATAGGAGAAAAAAATAACAGTGACCATGGCATCTAGTCTCGTGTCACATCAAGTAGGCTCAGGTCAGGTTGGCACTCATGAAGAAATTGGGCATTTTCGGGAATATATAGCGACCTTGGGGAGGTAGTTCCTACTAATACATTTGATGGTCTCAAAAAACTTGTTTTGTATCTGGTGATCTCTTTTCTCGAACATAACCAGCTCCAGATCAGGTTAGGTCTGTTGCACAAGTTTCCATGACTAATCCTGGTAAGAACCACCTTTGTAACACTGAAAAGCCAGGGTTAAACCTGAAGTTACCTCTCTTAGCCCCTGGTACTGCTTCTTGGTACAGGCTCTTTAATACTGTAACATTTTAGTACCTGTGCATAAACTTTGCTACTGCAAACCTGGAACTTCCTACACACACCTATAAAATACTACAATACAAACAGTTCATGTAATATTTCAGATTAAAAGGCCTTGAATATCAATAAAAATGTTGTTCTCAAAAGGATTTTATTGTGAAACATTTAGATCCATATCATATGTAACAACAGCAGGACTAAAGACAGCAGACACTTTTATCATATAACAGTGATCAATACATACTAAAAGGAATGCAGTCCTCATTAATATACCTGTGCCTTCTCTACCGTGACAAGTCAAAATGTCTTTTGACTACTTGTTCTTATTTGAGGTGTGGTTGTTGCTGTAGGAAGGAATGGTGGTGTCCCAATGTATAGTAGGTGGAAGTGCAGATGAGTCTGTGGTTGTAGACAGTTGAACAAAGACCCTGTTCTTGAGTTATAGATTTGCCCACAGATTTCATGTTCTTACCAAAATGCAGTTGAGACACAACGTTAAGAGTAAACCAGGGAAGTGTGCCAGCAGTTACATTCTACCGATTAGACCCAGTAATGAGCATGGATTTCTGTGAAATTCTGTGTGTAATGGTAGAGAATGGGGACAGTTCTGATCACATATGTGCTTGTGCTTTTCTGTATTTTGTAGCACGGAGCTTCTGTTTTGCTCTACCATCCCTGTGCACTGCTCCGCGAGCATCGTATCTTGTCTGACTTGGCACACTCCTGTCTGCCACACTACATCATTACCCCACACCCACAGCTCAAGAAACACATGGTAAGAAATGCTTTAACTTTCATTAACCTTTGTTTTTGTTGCATTACTTTGAAGTTTGGAATGTTAACATTAATGTTTGTCAGGTTTAATGCTCGGCAAGCGACAATTAAGTTATAACTTAATTCCACCCTTTCAGAATTGTACCTCTAGAGTGTCTTAAGTGCTACAAAATGACACCTATCAGGTGTCTGTTATTCAACAGCTTTTATGTAGGTGTGTTCTAACCCTCCTGTTATTTCAGAGAAATTTAATACATCTGAAACATTAGTTTTAATAATATGCTTGGCTCCATATGTTTTGGGACAGTGACTTGTTTTTTGCACTTTTGCCTCTGCACACAACCGCAGTGGATTTTAAATCAGTCAAGATGCAATCAAAGTGCAGACTTTCAGCTTTAAATGGGTTTTATTTTTTTTAAAAACTGTTTAGTAATTGCAGCAATTTTTATGCGTAGATTTAAGGATTGATTTTAATATTTGAGATGAAAAGCATTTTCAGTAAATGACTGCCAGAAGTCCAGAACCTATAGACATCACCAAATGCTGTTTCCATCCTTGAGATGCTCTGCCAGGCCTTTACTGCATCCATCTTCAGTTGCTGGTTGTTTGTGGGGATTTCTGCCTGTAGTAACTGAAAAACATGCTCTCTTGGGTTGAGATCAGGTGGTTTACTTGGCCATTGAAGACTGTCCCTGCCACAGGAGTCTCCACTGCCTGTGAGTTCACCTCTACTTGGACAGTCTTGGACGCAGTGATGGCAGTACACAGGGCTTCATTCTCATATGCATCAAAACAGAAATTGTGCACTCTGTATAAATCAACGGTTCCAAACCGGCTGGCAGCAGTAGCAGCATCTTCTCTGTGTATCTCCCAGATTCCGGCACAATACTGAATAGAAAAGAGGTTGATTAGAATTACACACAACAGGTGTGCAGATCATCTCACATGCCACTCCTTCCTGAACCACTCTGCCTGCAGCTGAGCTAAACCACATTCCATCACTATCCTATTTCTTTGCCTTTAGAAACTTTTGGGTTGTGTTTGCTTTTGGTCATTATCTGTTCGCATTGTGAATCACCCTACAGTCAGTTTTGCAGCATTTGACTGAATCTGAGAAGAAAGTATAGCCCTGTGCACTTCAGAATTTATTCTGCTACTATCAGCAGTCACATCATCAATAAACACTAGTGATCCGGTTTCATTGGCACCCATGCATGCCCAGTTCATTACATTGCCTTCACCACATTTGACAGATGATGTGGTAAGTTTCAGATCATGAGCTGTTACTTTCTTTCTCCATACTTTTCTCTTCCCATCATTCTGGTACAAGTTCATCTTGGTTTCAGGCTCTTTTGGATGCTTTGTGGTGAAATCTAATTTGGCCTTCCTGTTGTTGAGTATAACCAGAGGTTCACACCTTGTTGTAAACCCTCTGTATTTGCATTCATGAAGGTGTCTCTTGATTGTAGATTTGAACAATGATACCTCTACCTCCTCAAGAGGGTTTCTGCCTTAGCTACATGTTGTGAAGCAATTTTTCTTTTAACCAAGTAAAGTATTCTGCTAACATTCACTTTTGGCCACTCCTCAGGCTAATAGTGGCCTCCTTCACTTGTATCAGCATCTCTGAGATTCTCTCATTGAAGTTTCACTGAACAGCTACCAAATGCAAGTTCAACACTTGGAATCAACTCCAGATTTTTGATCTGCTCAGTTTGTAACAGAATAATGAGGGAACAGGCCTCACCTGGGCATTAAACAGCCAGCCTGTCAACCTCTGAAAATGGGGTACTATGTATAAAAATGGCTGCAATTCCTAAACATCAAATGCATTTTTTTGTCAAACCCCCCTTGAATTAAAGCTGAAAGTCACTTAATCACTTTGGCAACGTTACAAAAAAATGTGTAATTGTCCAAACCATATGGCTCTAACTGGATATACTGACTGCCACAGCGTATATGAGTAAGCTGAATTGCCAGTGATGTTTGAAAGGAAAACTCATTCTTCTTAGTAAATCTGATTTGTTTTTGGTCTGCTGTTTCCTTTGTTTTTGTACAATATGATGTAAATGTAGTCATTAGCTTTTTTGTGTATGCATGAAAAACTATCTGCTTTTAGAAAATTCTTGATGGGTGTTGATATGTCATTACACTGTCAGTTGTTTGTAGACTTGCCCTTTAAGAGCAGTTTGGGCATCAGTGTACCAGGACTGACAAGATGAGCTTTAAGTCCCTGGGCAAATAGGAGTGACAGAATGTTCTCTCTGCTCTGTGTTCAGCCTGTAGCTTTGGTGTCCTGGGGTCGCACCTTAGAGCTGTCCACTGCAGCCTCTTCAGACATCTGTGATTGGCTGGAGACTACACAAAATGCAAGAAACGAGTCTGACGGCATGACTCATACAAGGAAATACACCCTGCTGCTGACCCGGTCTGCAGAGCTGCATCAGGAGGAACAAGCCACAAAAATGAAGGTTAGGTAGACTTGATTTCTGATTGTGCTGATTCGTTGATTTGCTAGGTTTCTGTTTTTGTGCAGCCAAGTAAAACCAATAGAGTAATTTCTGTAGTCTGATATAAGTACATTGTAGTAACTGCTGCTGTAACTCCACAGGATTCCCTGAGGGAGTGCTGTGAGCACGTCATCTTTTCTGTCTTGAGTGGAGCCGCAGAGGCAGAGCTAGAGCACAGCCTGAGGAAGAAATTCTCGAAACAAATGAAAGGGGGAAGCAAAAGCAGGCAGATGAGAGCTGCTGTTAGAGAAAAATCGGATAATGTCGACATTAACAAGAAAAAAAGCACAATGGCAAATGTGACCAGTGTTAGGACCAACAGAATTCTCCCTGAAAGGACAGGAGATGTTCACAGTGACAGCACACTTGGATCATCAGCAGATTATCTTCTAGGGAATAATAAACCCTCTGATCTTTCAAGTCCAAGTGAAGCTCCTCAGATTCAAACTCAAACTCAGGGCCTTAAACCCAGGCCCACAACTCCTTTGGGGTCAGGTATGTCTGAGACTCCACTTGGAACTGGTTCACTGGGATTTGGGGCTTCTCAGGCTCAGAAAGGCAGGCCCAGACCTAAACAGTCTGACCTAAAAAACCTGAACCAGTCTGCTGGGACCAGTGTTCCTGCAGATGGTGTGAGTAAACAAAACCATACTGACAGGACTGAAGCCCTGGCTCTCAGTTACAGAGATGAAGGTAAACTCAAACAGAAAGAAAAAGACTCTGATGAACACAGCTTGAAAGTGAATGACTCGAAAGAGAAAAACTTTAATAAGCACCACACAGCAGATGGTAACATGAAGGATAATGAAATAGTAGATGTTAAAGAGAGAGAGCTGGAGCATATGCAGCTTCACAGTGACACACATTCTCACCACAAAAGTGAAAGCGCTGGCTCAGATTCCATGTCCAAACCACAGTCAGAGTCTCTGCCAAAACGGCACCCACAGGCAGCCAGCCACAGCCAGCCCGTCACCCGTGACTGCAACAGCTGCGCACCAAGTGAACAGTGCGATTGCAACAAGGCCCCTGGAGCAGAGGCCCAAGCTGCTGTTGTACATAAAGCATTGCCAAGGACCCCAAGGACAGATGAGGCAGTGTGGGCAGCAGCAGCGCTGGGCTTCCTGCTGGTTCTCCTAACACTGTCGGTGCTTCACACTCGCCTGTACCGCCACTGGAGGACTGCGCCCAGCCTTTACTGGCATGACCCACAGCAGGACTATGACAGTGTCGCAGGTAGGACAGCCTCAGGGATTAAAATAAAAGCTTTTTTGATTAAATTAACTATTGAGTCCTTCCTTGGATTATGCCCTAACTGTCCACTTCCAGGGATTTCTGAAACACAGGCATTCCCTTTTAGGTGGCGCTCATAAGCCAGCCTTATTAATGGTTTGTTTGCATATTTCTTCCAGATGTAATCCGCAGGAGATTGCGAATTGCAAAGAGAAGGAGGAAAAGGGGCAGAAGGCAGGAGTGTGTTCTCCTACCGAGCTCCTCCAGCTCAGATGAACATCCATAGAAGAAAAGAAACCTCCCCAAGACTGTCCAAAACAAGCTTAAGTCATTTGCATGGAGATCAGGTGACAAGTGAACCCAAAGGAAAAGAAGAAGGATGCATAGTGCATGTTGGACTTGTCTTACCTGTAGCCATCTTGCACCTGCAGTATGTGGTTTATCTTGGAGAACTGAACTGGAGAACCTCTATTGAAAGAGCAGAGAGCAGCTAAAGGTTCTGATGGAGCCTGTGTTCACATTGATTGGGCTTGAATGAATTTGACAGAGGACATTGGTTGGACTACATATATTTAGATTTGAAGGCTCGTCCTATTGAAAGGGCAAAACTGCTGTTTTATAACCATCCAAAAGAAAACTTACATTATGAACAGCCAATCCCCAGACCACAGCCATCACAGAATATTTCCTAAAGACTCCCAGCCTTACATTTTGTTTTTAGAGGTAGTTTTATCGTAATGCGTTGCTTTAAACTGTAAAGGTTTAGTGTGCAAAATGTAAGTTGCTGTTGTAAGCAACGCTGTGGGTATATGTGCTGTCATACAGACGTGTGAATGGCTGGATTACAAATATGAGAGTTGATTTACAAAGAGTAAGTTCATAGGCACACTTGAAACTGTTGTGTTTAAACAGTGGATTTATTTTATGATAACTGCAAACATGACCATAACTTAAGATTATAGCCACAGCAGTAACAGATGTCTGGAAAATACCAGAAAACAGAAAATCAGCCAGTAGTTTTCTTACAAAACTAACATTTGTGACATGGCATGGAGATATGCTGACACTTTACCATTATTCATACATGCTGTACGACCACACTGAAAATCAAGTAGTCCTACCTGATCTGCATGACCACAATGGAAGGCAGAGTGAAAATCTGGCGTATATTTCCTAACGGACCTCAAACTTACCTTTCGGTACTGCTGCAGTTCACTTTTTTGTTGGTTAAGACATCAATAATAAATTTGACTGTTCAACTCCATTTGTCTGAAGGCTAAAATTTAATGTATTTTTTATAGTAATTCTAATAACTGTGAAGAGTTATGACTGGGTAAAGTGGACTTACTGTGCTCATTGCTCCATATTTTCATTTTTCACCTTCCTGAAATAGCTTCGCTTGAGTCACAGATCAAAATATTTGACACAAAAGATTAAAAAGCATAATAGATCGACTTAAAGTGTGAATTGGTCAGTTTTCTTTTCTCTCCAAATACATGTTAATGTAAAGTAAATCTGTTGCACCAGGCGTTTCTGAGGATTTCAGTCAGAAGACGTCTGTTCAACTGAACAATGCCAAAGACTTATTCTCACACAAGTGAAAGTTAAGTGTGAACTTCTTAAAAATTCTTTTAGGTGTGGCTCAGTGTGATTTAATGTTACCATTAAATTAAAAAAAGCCTATTAGTGAAATGGAAAAATGTAATCCATTCATTTCTAGGAAGAGACTTTTTTCCTCATTTTAACAAATTGATTTGACTAAGTGCAGGAAAAACTTATAACATTATATTAACATTATATGGACAAAAATTTTTGGCTACACCTCATTATCACTGAAGCCAGATGTTAGATTCAGTCAAATTGCCGCAACTGTATAAAATGAGTGAAAGACTAGGTTGTCCTAAAGTCCTCAACGAATTTGAGCATCTAACTGTAATAGGACACCACCGTTACAAGTCTGTTCATTAAATTTCTTCCCTGCTAGATAGTTTGTGATCAAATGTAACTGGTATTGCAAAGTGGAAGAATTGATGAATTACAACAAGTCAGCCACAAAGTGGCAGACAGTGTAAAAAAGTTAGTGCAGGGTCACCTAGTGCTGAAGCACATAGTGCATAAAAGTCACCAACACTCTGCTGACTCAGTAACTGCAGAGGTCCAAACCCCCTCTGGCATTAACATAAGTACATTAAGCCCCTGGAGCTTCATGGCATGGTTTTCAGTGACTGAGCAGCAGCATGCAAGCCTTACATCACCAAACACAATATGCTAAGCACTAGATGGTGTATAGCCACCACTGGGTTCTGGAGTAGTGGAAACATGTTCTGTGGAGTGATCAACCTTTTTGGTGAATGCCAGGAGAACGTTACCTGCTTGACTACAGTGTGCCAACTGTGAAGTCTGCTGGAGAGAATCGAAAATGGGGTTGTATTTCTGGGATTGAGCTTGGGCCACTCAGTTCCAGTGAAGGAAAATCTTAATGCTTCAGCTTACCAAGACAGTTTGGACAATTCTATGCTTCCAACTTTGTGGGAACAGTTTGAATAGGGCACTTTTCTGTTCCAGCATGATTGTGCCCCAGTACACGAGGCAAGGTCCATAAAACCATGAATGGATGAGTTTGGTGTGGAAGACCTTGACTGGCCTGCAAAGAATCCCGTCAACACCTTTGGGATGAACTAGAACATAAATTACACTCTTTTTTTTTTTTTTTTTGTGGGGGGCGGTTCACTTTCGTTCACTGTTTTTCTTGAGTAGCAGACTTAAAATACACTGAAGCTACAATTTATGGAAAAAACAAATCAAA
>VUQH01078790.1:0-19069 GCA_015106775.1 Etroplus canarensis
ATTGCACTATGCTGGAAGAGTATGGACGCTCCTACAATGAAGATATGGATGAAGGAACTTTCTGAATGCATTGGACTGGAAAGATTAACATACATTGCCAAGGGCAAACGAAAAGACTTGGATAAACTCTGGGAGCCATGTGTGAGTATCATGACAAATGAAAGTGCTAGATTTTTCTGAAAAGATTTGCAAATGCTGTAAAATGTAGCCCCCATTTTCCTACTTTCTTTCTCCCCCCCTTTTTTTCCTTTTTTTTAAAAATTATTTTATTTTATTTATTTATTTATTTTTTAAATTTTATTTATTTTTTTAATTTATTTATTTTTTAAAATTATTTTCCTTCTTAATTTGTTAATTAATCCAATTTCATTACTTTTATTCGAATTGAAAAATGATGCAAGGGTATGCAGTTTGTGTGTGTAATGTGTATATGTGATGTGTTTGTGAAAATTTTTTTTGAAAAAGACAATAAACATATTGGCAAAAAAAAAGATAAAAAATAAACAAGTAAACCTTCTAAATAAATTGCCAAATGTAACATAAATAACTCTAGATTTAAATACTGTATATAATATGCAATACGTACAATGTAAAACTGTCAAGGGGTCACAGGGAGGAGTTATAGAGTGTCGCGTTCTGTGGAGCATCGTGGTGGAATGAGTCTGCTGGTGAACGTGGTCCTGTGTCTGTTCAGCGTGTCATGGAGAGGCTGTGAAGGATTTTCCAATATTGTCCTTAACTTGGACAGTGTCCTCCTTTCTGACACCACTGTCAGAGAGTCCAGCTCCACACCCACGACGTTACTGTCCTTGTAGATCAGTTTGTTGAGTCTGTTGGTGTCCACTACTCTCAGTCTGCTGCCTCAACTCATAACAGCATTGGCAGCACTGGCTACCACAGACACATAAAACATCCTGAGCATCATCCGGCAGATACTAAAGGACCTGAGTTGTCTCAGAAAATAGAGACAGCTCTGGTGCTTCTTATAGATGCTTCTGTATGTTTAATGAAGTCCAGTCTATTGTTAATGTGAACACCGAGCTATTTGTAGTCCACTACTTCCACACAGACCCCACTGATGGAGACAGGAGTCACTGGTGTTTTTGTCCTTCTCATGTCCACAACCAGTTCTTTAGCTTAAGCTGCAGAACATTCTGTTTGCACAACATGACAGAGTTACCCACTACAGTCCTGTACTCTTCCTCATTCCCTTCTCTGATACTCCCCACTACTGCAGAGTCATCAGAAACTTCTGGAGGTGGCAGGTCTCTGTGCAGTAGTTAAAGTCTGTGGTGTAGAGGGTGAAGAGAAAGGGAAGCAGAGCAATCCCCTGCGGAGCTATGGTATTGCTGACCCCATTGTCTGACACACAGTGCTGCAACTGTACATACTGTGGTCTGCCAGTCAGGTAGTCAATAATCCAGGCCACAAGGGAGGAATCCACCTGAATCACTGTCAGCTTCCCACCCAGTAAAGTTGGCCTGATGGTGTTGATGCACTGGATGAGTCCCAAGACATGACATTCACAGTGCTCAGTGGCTTGTCCAGGTGGGTGTAGACATGATTGAGCAGCTCCAACTCCAAGTCGGGGTTTCTAGGTGTACTGGATAGGGTCCATTCGGGTGCTGTCCGTGGGCCAGAGCTGATCCAAGATGAGACTGGTGTGTAATGTAAGTGCCACGGGTCTGTAGTCCTTAAGGCCACTGGGGTATGGCGACACAGGCACAAGGCACGACCTCTTCCACAACACGGGGACCTTTTGCAGAATAAGGCTCATCTTGAACATGTGATACATTATTCCACAAAGCTGGGGGGCACAAGCTTTGAGTTGTGACTCAAACATCTCCTTAGCCTAAATTCAAATTGATGTATTCTACTTTTGATGTAACTAACAATAATCATAAAGACCACAGCCTGCTGTGCACCAGTCTAACATAGTGCATTACTGTAAACTTCACCATACTGCAAACAAAACTGTTCAGCCTGCACTAAACTGCCTATTATTTTCATGCAACAATGAACAACAAAAAAGTATTATATTTCAATTAATGTTTCAAAATATTGCACAATATGGAAAAAAAACATAACTTCAGCAACATATGTAAAGATCCAGTGTCTGATTTTTAAAATCTGCCATGAATTGGAACATTACATGTAAAATTTAAATTACTAGCTAGTGTCACTTGCCAAAATGTCCCTTTCTTTTCCTTACTTTTGAAAATAATCACTCATCTTCCACTTCTGCCCTCTCTTTCCTACTTATTTCTCCTTCATTTATAGTGTCATACATTGTTTTTCTCCATAAGTATATATCAACTGCACATTCAGCGAGCAGACACAAAGTGTGCCAGATTGCACAGAAACTGTTCGTGTTGTTTGGTGGTATTTGTTGCCCTTTTTGGAAAGCTGCTTCTGAAATTACCTGCAACTTTAAAAAGAAGTTTCTCTGTTTATGCTCCCTCCTTTTCTAAGTAGATGCTAAAGTACCACGACCATAAGGTAGTTGACATCTACACCATAAACACATGACAGGGATGAAAAGTAAAAAAGGACGTGTTGAGGGTGTAAGCAGAACAATCAAGTAATATTACCTGCTTATTACTGAGCAAGGATCACCATGCTCCAGGCTAGAAGTAATGCCAGGCTGCAGCACACACAAAATGAATTCACTGGACAGTATTATGTGTTATAAACAGGTATAATGTAGACCCTCTCTGCAGCTGGGGTTTTCGCTCTGCTATTGTAGGGTCTTTATCTTACAATATAAAATTCCTTTTAAATAAAATTAATTGAAATATGTATTTATCTTCTTATGAGATTTAATTACTCATTAAGTGAAAGTGTCAGCATACCTTCCCAGATTATTCTGGCCCATTTATAATGGCTGTATACTGACAAAAAATCACTACCAAAAATCCACCTTTGGAGTGGCCTGGTCCCAGCTCAGACTGTAGCCCAACAGAAGTGACCTCAGAGAAAAGTTCACACCAACCTTAGCTGAAGATCTCTAAATAAGGCCCATAATTCTTCCTGAACATAGTGCAGGTCTGATCTGCTGTTACAGGAGATGCATTTGTCATCTTTGCTGCCAAAGGATTAGGACTAGATATTGGGTTTGTGTTTGTCTTGACTTGTAACTTAAGATGAACATCACATTTTATGGCCAAGTAAAGCACAAAAAACAAACAGTGTATTACTATGTTTTTCCATTAAATGAAGACGCCACATGGCTGTTTGAAGCATAGATATGGGCAGCTAGGACAAAATATACAAGACTGGGATGTCACAGTTAAACTGTTTTATTTTCAACTCCTAAAGGTACATCAGATTTGAGTTGAAGCAGTGTTATTACATCTAAACACATTACTGCACAGTTATGAATGGCTATGAAATATTGATCATTGGATGGCACTCCACTATAATAAAATAGTTCCACTTCCAAAGCAGACTGCAAAATATGACATTACCATTGTATCTATTTCCAGGTGTTAAAGTGGGCCAGAGTGATTTGGAATGGCATCCCAGCACCTTAAATTAATTTTTTCCTTCTTATCTCTGTCATACGGTCAAGTATGCCAGTGTCGTAACTACTGCTGCTTTAGAAATGTTTTAGCATCTGGTCATCTCCTTTGTTTGAATTACTCTGTTTGAAATTGGTTGGTAATTCTCAATTGAACATGTCAAGCAGGTACAGTGGCTGTACTAATTAAGAAAAACATTAATGTACAATAACTTCACTCAGAGCTGGAGACACAGGGGAAGAATATGAGAGATCTTGTTGAAAGCTGAACTTTGCTCAACAAGTGATGTTTGATAAACTGGAAATATAAAGCTTATCCTTAATAGATTTTATTTTGAATTTGCACTTCTGCAGGAGTTATCAGGTTATTTCCTACTGTCTCTTTTTTGGAACAAATTGAATGATAATCACCAATAATTGTGATTTATTATGTGCATATTTAAAAAAAAGTTTAAATGTAAACTATAGTCAAACACAAACTAACACACAAACAAATGTAATTAGCATGTCTTTTTTGAAAACACTTATGAAATTTTAATGTCTCATGTGTTTGGGATATTTATTTATTGTATAATTCATGGGAAAATTGGTTTTCATATTTAGGTTTTTTTCAGAGGGTGAAAGATCCTGATTTGGTACAATATTGTTTCTGTGGAAAAAGAAGTTTGAGAATTTGAGAACTCATTTTAACTATGGTTGTGGTAGAGGGAGTGCCTGGGTTTGGGCCAGATTTGGTACCTCAGGGCCTGATTGCCTTGCTATTATTTAGGGAACAATCAGTTCGAAAATATGTTCCAAAATAAAACAGGGGAGTGTCAGGGCAGCAGTTCATAAGCTGCAACCTAGAAGAGGTTGGTTGATGGAACAAGACAGTGACCCAAAGCACACAAGCAAATCAACAACAGAATATTTGAATAAATAAAATAAAAATTAAATAAAATTTGTGTCTGAGAATGATCAAGTCCTGATTGTATCCCTACTGAAGTGCTGTGGGATGACCTGAAGCTAGCTGTTCAGTCATGTCGGAAATACTAATTAATATAGAAGGGTTTTGTAGGAGAAATGGTTCAAAATTCCTCCTTACTGTTTGATGTGGCATCCGATGGAAATTCAGAGGTTGTACAAGTTGCTACATTCAAGAGTTTAATCAGTGTTCAATAAATACATTTTGTATGTAATCAGTAGATTTGATCAGATTGTGTTTCTCTAGAATTGTGACTTACTTACCTTGTTTTATAACTAATAAATGCACATAGCCTGTTTTCAACTTGCTGTTCTAGACCCCCCCCCTGCCCCCTGAACATCACATCATACACACACACACGAACATCACATCACATTTGTCAAATCACTACAGGCCAGCAGTGATTTACCGGCATTATCCTCACCATTACAGTAGCCATTTTAACCAGCAGGCTTCACTGGCATTTTTTAAAATGCTGTGCAATGTGTTCTGACACTCAGCCAACCAGTTTTCATTGTTTCAACACCGGAAATTAGAGTAGTTCTCTGAACATACTTAATGTCTGGTTAGCAATAAATGTGTGAAAATAAAATCAGACCTTAACTGCTCAAACCTGCCTCACAGAATGAGGGGGTGAAATTTCAAGTTATTTCTAGAGAGGAAATGGTCATTTTAGTAATGGGTCCTGCTGAGATGCCAGCATGTTTATAATGCCTACTCTTTCTCTTCTATGACTGTGTCCCACACCGTGAGTTAACACAGTACTGTATCCCTTTGCATACTGTTAATGCTCACTATAACAGCTATAAGTTGGCTTTTAGTGGTCCTGTTATTGGGACCCAGTGCTACTTTGCACTTTGTGGTAAAGCCTTTCTGGTTCTTTAATACAAGATGGGTTGCTCTGGAGAGTGCAGCCTTGATGTTTAAACGACAACATGGTAACACAAGATGAATGGCAGCATTCAATGCCCTGCTTTACGTTCACAAATGTGGTGATTATGCTCCACAGCAAGAGAGCAAGCTGTTCTTGAACCCTCCAAATAAAGAGCTTGTTTCCATCTATGGCAGAGGGCTACACTGGCAGCTGAGCTCAAAATTTTTAAGCCCTGTTTTTCCTGTAAGTATGGAATTTTTTTCTCCTTTTTCAATTTGGTCCTAAATCCTTTGTGCTTTTTAAATACACAGTGCTTGTGGATACTGAGCCATGTTGTGAAAACAAACTTTGCCACCAATTAATTGAGCTTAATCTGAACTGTTTAAATTTTCACGTCAATTTCAACTCTGAACAGTTTTGACAACTGAGCTAATAATTGGGACTCATTGTTTTGTGTGTTGTTATGTGATGTTTGAACTCTGTGTTCTCAGGCCCGTGACAACTGTATTGTTAGTGGGCAATGTGCACTTCTAGATAATCTTCTCAGTTAATTTGCAACAGAGGACACACTGTTAAGCTTTTATAGTGCAGTAATTAAGTTTATTTATGCAGTATAGTACCCAAGAATCTCAGGGCACTTGAAATAATAAGGTATAGTCATTGCAATATTAGAGCAAAATACAAGTCTCTCTTGAGCAAGTACTTTGTAACAGCAGGTAGAGGGAAAAATATAACTCTGGTAGCATCAAATTCACAGTGGACAGAGCGCAGCAGATATATAAACACTTCCACATCCTGACCAAGTGAGACCTACAGAAAGGCAGACAGGAAAAAAAACCATGAGAAAGAGAAGACATGTAATGTCTGATGGTTGTATTTTGCAGTTCTTGAATATGTCTATGTTGAAAAATGCTCGTGTATATATATACATATGTGTATGTATGTATGTGTGTATGTATGTATATGTATACATACATACACACACAGATAGATAGATAGATAGATAGATAGATAGATAGATAGATAGATAGATAGATATACACATATATACACAAAGTATACTGTTTAAGACTAAACTACAGCAACATGCATTTTGATTTATAGATTGTCTAGGCAGTACAGTCCCCTCCAAAAGTATTGGAACATCAAGGCCAAGTAATTTGTTTTTGCTGTGGACTGAAGACGTGTGTGTGAGATCAAAACATGAATATGAGATGAGAGATCAGAGTTTCAGCTTTTATTTTCTGATATTTACATCTACTGTCAAGTGAACATTAAGTATTGGAACATGGCAAGTGGCAGGTGTTTGGGTTTCACCTGTGAAGACTGCATTTGTAGTTAAGAAGGGTAAAAAAAATCCATCAGAGGTATTTCAGGAACAGTTGTCATAGCCAGTACCACAATTTGGACTGTCCTGAAAGATGGAAACTTCCAGTGTAAACGGACTGCTACCAAAGTGCAAACCACTCGTCAGCTGTAAAAATCAGAAAGCAGGATTGGATTTGCAAAAAGTTCAGTGATTAGCCTCAACAGTTCTAAAACAAAGCTTTATGGAATGATGGGATAAAGATTAGCCTCTACCAAAGTGATAGAAAGGCCATGAAGAAAGAGGGGTTCTGCCAATGATCATAAATATACAAGCTCATTTGTGAAGCACGGTGGAGGCTGTCTTGAGAGGATCCCAGTATGAATGCATCAAGATCCAGTGGTGTAAGAGGGATAGTTGGTGACTGTAAGCACACAAAAAGTGGAAGAAACCAGTGGTGGTGCTGGACGAAGCGCTGTAGACATCCAGACAGCTTTAACCCACATTATTTGTGTAGTCCAGGTGTTCGTGTTTTGTGAACCCAAGCTGTGTAGCCCAGTCTCTTGATTCCTTGTTCAGGAAATAGATACTAATACAATCCCTCCAGAGGATGCTCAACACCATGCAAAACTGCACCATGGCCTTGGGCCATCAGGGTCACCAATCTGGCTCATGGCTATAACTATACAATATTGGTGCATATATCTAATCAGTGAATCAAAAAGTCAAAATGGTAAAATGCTATGTGGCCTAAGTTAGAATGTGTTAGCCAACCAGATGATGTTCTTTTTCACCAGTACTATTTCTAGTTCTTGTTTGCATTTTTCCTTTTTATTACAAGATTCTACATTTTTTTAAAGGTGACAAATAAAGTCGTTAAGCTTTGTGGAGGATTCTTTTTTCTTTTTGCGCTCCACCACATCCCACTGGAGCTTGTTTAGTCTCCTTCTGTTGCTGGAATTCAACTAGTCAAAAGGTAATTGTCTTGTTTTTATTAAATTGTAGGTTTAAATAAAGACATTAAACGAATATAGATCAGAAAGTGACTAATGTAAAGCTCAGAGGTCATTTGTATGTATGGCACCACGTGTAATTTTGTCATTTTAAAGACAGAAAATATCTCAGTGCTGTTGTACTAATCTGCTGTTGACATACCAGACAGCCTAACAAAGCCTTAGCAGTAATTGATTTTTTCTGTACATTCTTTGTGAGTAGTTTTGGATAACACTCTTTTGTCCCGTGGACAGCAGGCCTTGCTGTAGTAATTGTCACAGGTGTAATTTGAGCAGTTCCTTTGTATCTCTGCAACAGTTTCGTCCCCATTGGCAGTCATAGTGTGCATCCAGACTAAAGCGCCAGGGGAACAATGGAAAAGCATCATAAAAGCTTTGAAAATAAATCATGTGGGCTTTTTTTGTATCTTTTCCCCTCTCACCACTCAGCCCACAATTTGTCAAAACACAGATGGACTGTTTTTTTTTTTTAACCAGGACAAATCTTTTGGGAGTGTTTGGAAACACAGCAGGCTGTGACTGTGAAGCTGTGCTGCTCTCTGTTTAACCTCATCTTGACTATGCTGGCTGACATAGAAATACAGCAAATTATTGATGCTGGCATCCATAGTAGCATACAGATGTTTAACAATAACCTTTCAGAAAGCAGTATGTTGTAAAGGAGGACCTGTGCATTAGTGTTTGAATCCTCAGTCTGCTCTCAAGTTATTTCTGTCTTGCACGCCACAAGCTAAAGGAAGAAAGCTGTGAAATGATACATTTATCACATACATGTAGATATTTGTAATTATCCTGTTTAATAGCTTTTGGAAATATGTGAAAAAAACAAGGGATAACAATTAAATATAGGCATTAATGTCTTTTGTAAGTTGTTGACTAAACCTGACATTTTAGTACATTATAGTCTACCTCTAACTTTTTACTCCCATAGGTTTCCTACTGTAATAAAATCATTTTTACTTTAAACTCAATCAATATACAGATGGTTACTGTAGATTTAATAAAACATCTTTCTAATCAGGTGGCACAGTGGCGTTGTACTGTCACGGTCACTTCAAAAAAGAAAAAGAAAAAGAAGAAGGTTCTGGGTCCAAAGACATACTTGTTTGGTAAATTGATGATTCTAATTGACCATAGGTGTGGGTGTGAATGCCAGTGGTTGTCTGTCCCTCTGTATTAGTCATGTGATAGACTGTTCTGGGTAGGGATGAGTACTGTTAAGATTTTAACAGTACTACTACTGTTAGCAGTGCTGCTTATCAGTCAGTATTCTTATCAGTGTTTTTACTATCCCAGCTGTCATTGAGCGAGAGTCAGACAGACAGAGAGAGACAACCATTCATTCTTGCAACTATCCATAACCATTTAAAAAGTATTCTTTAATAAATGAACACATTTGGAATTGGAAATGATAAGTAGCACTGGGGCGAGTGAACTAAAACTTAAATGGCCAATCTTAGCTTGTCTCTTCAGAGTTAAAAGTACAGATTACATCTTTAAATTAATCAATAACAGCTCTGTCCGAACTCTCCTACTCAACACGTATAAGCAAAAGTGTGAGTGATCATCACAGAATTTGATTGTGCTCAATGGGCCGTCTACAAATCTCGATGAAATAACTAATTTTACAAAGACAGAAGAGAGAACATCAAGCAAAGAATAGCAGGAAGTTAACAGCCTGATGCTTGTGTCTGCATCACAACAGTCAGCTACAATCTGCCTCTGAGTCCTGGAGATGAGGTCCTAGAGAGTTTGATAAAGGAAAAAAGAATGATACACAGCCTCTGTCTTTGGCAGTGGCAGTAGCATCACAGATGGTGATGGAAGAGGTGAGGAGGAGTAAAAGTGCCACAGCATTGTCTTTTGGAAGGCTGAACTTTTCAGTTGCTGTAGGAAGTACTACGTCATCAGAACAGAGGAGCCTGTCTGCAATTTCATTTTTCAACAAGGTTAAAAAGAAACTTCAGGAAGAAGAATTCAACCTCCTGGACTGACAGACATACAATGGAGATCATGTGTACCAAACCTAATCAAATTATTTGCATGCAGTACAAACAAGGTTTGAAGAACCTGCTTCTTTAGGCACTGCAAGCTGTTTGTTAATGTTAGAAAAAGGTGAAAGGTTACAGGACATGAACACATAAAAAGACCACAGTGGGCCTGCTTGTTTTCCACAGGTTCTCAAACCAACCTCTGCAGCAGGGGTTCTCAAACATTTTTTGGCATGTCCCACTTCAGGAGCTCATATAAGTTCCATACCCCACAATTTTATTGATCACTAACCATAAAAAAGGATCTTCACTGAATTTAATTTAATGTTGCACATAGTCAGAAAACTCTTTTCTCATTCCTTAAAAAAATCTTATGTATTTACCTTAGGTTTGGTTCGTATTTTCCACTTGCAGCAGCTCCGCGTCCCATCAGTGGGACCATAGTTTGAGAACTCCTGCTCTACAGCCATGTGAGTAATCCCAAGTAAAATCTCAGTGGACTTGTCATCATGGTAAATTACAAAATGTAGTTTTGTAAAATCTGGGCTTTAGCTATTCTAACGAGTTTTGCTACCTAAACCAGAGTGTAAATTAAAGTTTGGAATAGTTCTGATTAAGAAGGTAAAGTTTAATAGTGCTGAAAATGTTTAAAAAAAGTATTTAAAGAATACATAAAAAAGTAAAAAGCAGTAAAAACCAGGGATCTTTCATTTGAAGACCTGAAGATAAAGTAAGTCATTTAGAAGTGGTCCCACACTCTGATCTAAAATGATGGTGATGCTGGATTAGCCAAAAGGAAAATGTGTTATTAGGACTTTTTTTCTGACATAAACCATTTAAATGAAGAGTCACAGTGTTACCAGTTTGCCAACTAATCTTAAAGTCATTTATATTTTATTTTCAGTCAGCCTCAACAAAATAATTGAGATGTAGGAGTCCTAAAAATCATCCCAAAACTCAGATAGAAAATGAATTTGCATAAAGTTTAGAACATGAGCTCTCAGGGGCTGATTAATGAATTTATGAAGACATGAGCTTTTTTATCAGGTCACTGTCCAAAACAAAAGACACAAAACTTGCGTGATATCAGACAGAATTGATGTCTGAACCCAGGCAAACATAAACAGAGCTATTTTAGTGCAATAAAAAATATCGAAGCGCCTCACTTTATCACATTCCTGTACGTGTTGGACTGTCACCTTTGTCTGATTTTTGTATTTTTCTTCACATACACACACACACATATATATATGTATGTATGTATATGTGTATATTAGGAACATTATTGATCATGAATTTCATCATAAAAAAGGAAGATAGTGTCTGCTGAAGCTTTCATTTTTGAGAATCTGTGAATGGATCAGCTTTTAGGTTCTGTTGCTGTAATGTGCTGCTGGTATGTGCACTAAGAGTGCGTTGAGTGGTAAAAACAAAAAATAGTCACTTATGAATCAACAAGATTAGCAGTTGTCAGTGCCAGCATCCCTCTTCCATTATTTGCATTCGCAGTGTTTACTTTGCTATAATTTATTTAAATCTATTTCATAATAACCTGTTTTTCATGCCTGTGATTGGCCCATTTTGTGTGAAAGAAGTCAAATGATGTGTCAAATGCCCTCTTTTAAGAGAGTGTGCATGAAGCCTGATGAAGAAGACCTGGGTTAACAAAGAACGGTGATGACCGCCATTGTGACACTCATTCATCTGATGGGGTTTTAGGTTTTGTCTGGCTAACTACCTCAAAGAAGGTCTGTCTATATGAAGCTAGCTTCTTAGTACTCCTCCACAGGACAAAGCAATCAATCAGAGACGTGGAGTAAGTATCTAAAGCCCTCTGCTGTTCCATGAAAACAAGATTTGTGTGTGGATTTGTTCGAGGCCTTTAGTATGCTTCCATAACACAGAGTCGGTCAGTGAGAGGGTACTGTATGACTGAAGCAAACAGCTGCATGGCAAATCTAAAGGCAGAGGACGAAGAAATGAGTGACATCAACCCAGTGATCATTTAAACAAAACCACAAGCAAACAAATTAAAACCATCACCGGCTCAGTGTCTGGAAGGGCATGTTTTACCCTTAAGTGTAGAAATTTGCGTGCAAGATGAAGAGATTCATAATGTACATACAAATAACAAGGCTGCATCTTCTCCTCCCGGATGGAAGGCTGCACATCAATTAAAAGAGCTGAGAAAAGCTTAAAAACATGGTCGTATTTTCAGTGTCATATAATTGGGCTCACTAGCGGTCAATCTTCCCACATGAAAGCAGGATAATCAATAAAGGTATACAGCAGCACATTGTCACTAAACAAAACAGAGCAGTCACATAAAGACAACAATGAATGCCCAGATGAATAAATGAGGTATGAGAAGAATTTAGCCCTTCATCTCTGCTGTTTTTGTTTTTCTCAATTGCAGCAACTTCTCTGACAAGTGTTTTGCGAGATGGCTTTCCTCAATCAGCAGGACTTTTAAGAACTTTTTTTTTTGTCAGGTTGCTCGCATCAAAGAGAAATAACAGTCTTACTAAAGGATGAAAAGGAATCATACTTGAAGAAAAGGTGGAGGCAGTCACAGTCAGTGGCTGTGAATGACTTTGCTTTAAAACATATATCACATTTATTTTCCTTTATACCGTCATTCATTTAGAAGCTAAAGTATTCACATATTCTCATACAGCCAAAACAAAAGGAAGTCATTCAATCTGGTAATGTCTCATCTAATCAGAACACCCCCTTCATTTCACTTCTGCCATACAAAAAAATGCCCTTGGAGCTTCATTAACTTTCAGTGTTGAAAAAAATCTGTTTTTGCAGATGTGCTAAACCATTGTGTGTATAATGTCTAAGTACCTCTTGACACGTAATTCTCATTAAGACTATGCACTTAGGCATGATCCCAAAAGTTTAGATGGTAGCTCATGTTCTTTGTCTTCATTATTCATTATGAGCTAAATAACTATCTCCTGATCTGAAAGCTACTCTACCTAATAACTATTTCAGAATCCCTAATTAGCAGTTTAAGGCATGTGTCAATTCCTAAATGACTGGTATTTTTGCCTGCTGTAAATACTTCAGCTTCAGCTTTTTTTTTCATTGCTTTGCAACTTTAGAAAAATAAACAGCATTATGATTTTGAGGTTGGCTGATTCAATGAAGCTGTTTCTTTTTTAAAATAACTGAGTAACAAATGAGACCAAACTAATCAAGGATTATTTCTTTGTAGGGAGAAAATGCTAATTTGTCATCAGTCCTACATGCGGCATCTGTATAGAAGAGTTGGCTGTGAGGCATCGCTCGCGCTCACAATAAAGCCTTTGTTTACTTACAATCAGCAATCTTACGACGCAGTGTTATTGCCCACTGTAGATTTGTCTTTGTCACCTTTGCATGTCACTGAAATGTAAATCGCTGGGTGCTCTTCGGTGTCAGTGATGATATTAGTAGGAGAGAGCACACCCACTGAAAAAAATAACAATTTCATATTTAAAGGGCAGTTCTACATAAAGAACCTTTACTTTTCTGTTCCCTTTTCTATTAGGCTGGTGTGCGTGGGTCTGTTTCATTTTTGCACCTGTGTTCATGCAGTGCCAGTTTAAGGCCAGCTAAAAAGCAAATCATAAATGCAAACAATTTGTCGATTGATTACTGCATATTCTATATAAAATTTGTTTGCAACAATTTAGTAATTAGTTGGTGACTGACATCAGTTGTCAAGCTATTTTTTTTTTGTTTTGGCTTAAAGTGAGGAACATTGACTTGGATTATTTGTTTTTTGGTGACATTTTATCATTGGTTCATGAAGGGAAAAATAGGTCAGTCAGTAATAGTAATTACTTGTAGAATCATCTCCATAATCATAGGATGCCTATTTATTTGTAAAGTAAGTACATATGAGAAAACAGAATTCAATAAACCATTTAGACAGTTCTATTTTGTGACACCAATAATATTAATAATATTAATGCAGACAATATGGCAGCAGAAAGTATGTGACATATTTAGAGCTAAGGTATGGAAAGTCCATAATAATTACAATAACACCAGATCAATATGAGTGTTTCCTAAAGTGCACTTTTGTATCAGCATGATGTTTAGATAGTGACAGATATGGTCAGCCTGATCACCTCCACAGAACCTCAGTCCCTGAAACGTCCACTTTACACAAAAATCTCTCTGCTGATTCACTTTTGTGCTCCTTCACATAACGTGTTTTCTGTAAATGTTATCTGCCGTGTCACAGGCTCCACATTAACTGTATGTAATTCTAGGTGAATATTTAATTTTATTATATATTGATTGCACTAAAAACAGTAGCTAATTTTAGGATGGAAGATGCAGTGGTGAGCAGATCTGTTTAAGCTGTAGCTGTGGCCCTGATTCTAACACATCTAAGGCGTCGGCAGGATGGTTAAACCTGCCTGACGGAGTCACAGACACCATCCTGTCTCCATGAACACAACACGCATCACACCTCCCTGAAACACAAACCTGGCACTTTGCTACAGGGTTAAACCTTTGTTCCATCTAACTCTACAGCATGTGAGCAAACATCTTGTTTGATTTACATGTAATCATATTCTGATTTGCTATTGTTCCAGTCCATAATCAAAAGGCCAATTCACCACCATGAATTATGATGCTGTCAGTCACAGATTAGCATATGAAGCCTGGGCTCCAGTGCCAGGGACCATTAGATAGCAGGGTGTGGGATTCTGTGGCATTAGGTCCCTGGGAAGTTTTGTAACGTCTCAGCTGGATGGCATGACTGTTAAGCCTCTGGGGCCCCCAAGTGGCGTTTGAAGGTATTACAGACAAGGTCAAAGAAAGGCCTACAACAACAAATTAGTAATTGATTTGAGAGAATGTTAAACTCGCCCAGCTGTGTTAGGAAGGTTTAAAAATATAAATTGTAATGTAACAATTTTTTCTTACTTCACTGGCATTTGATTTCTTTTTCTGACAAATGTTTTGAATGGGGCAGCAGATGTTTCCTGTGGTTTCACATCCAGAGTTTGATGCTGCCGTGTGGTCTGCCATTGCCATAGCCACCTAGCTGTAGACAGAGATGTAGCTCTTTGTAAGCCATCCCAACCTTTGCGTGTGACAGGGCATTTATTTACAGTGAAAAGATACAAATACAGACAAGGTTTTTACTTTAAGGCATATATTCAGATATAACTTTAATCTGATTGCATATTTTTTCCTCACTAACTTTAAATTACACAATAGCTGTTAATTTAATTAGCGAATTACTTGAGTCTAATAATGGTAACTAATTACCCTGTAACACCTCAGCAGGTAGTTTAGAGATTATTATTCCATGCCTGAGTCCTGGGGGCTTGTCAGCCCTAATAACAGTCCTATGTTGAATCCCAGCAGAGCTGCTGTTGTTTGTATTTATACTTGTGTTACCTGGTGAGTCTGTATTGCTCAGTGAAACTGAGCCAGTCATGTTGGACTTGGAGCTAATAAATCTTAAATTACAGTTACTTACATTGGAAGGCAAGAAAGAGAGGAGACTTCAGACCATGTTGTCAGAGCCATGAAAATAAAACAAATTACATGTCTACATGTGCAGAATACTGGCTATTGCATTGAGATCAATGCAGAGACGATTACACAAGCGTTTACAGAACACAGTACTGCCATGCAGATCAATGCGATGATGATAATTCTTTTCTTCTCTTGCTTCATTGTGTTTGTGCTTTAAATTTTTGGCTTTGAAACTATCCTATCAACTTACCAGTTCATTTGAACAATCCTATAAAAGCAGAGAGACCAGCTTGTATAACTGTGTGCAGTTCACACCAGTAAAAGTACAGTTTGTAACACTGATCCTTTCAGATTGATGTAAGTATGAAAATTATTCCTGAAACCTCAAACTAGTTGACAGTTCATGAATCCCTGCTAGTAACTTGAAGGTGGTTTCAGAAGCTTTTTGGAAAGGTCTTAAAATGAAATATAACCACTGCTCCATAGTTAAAGTTCTCAGTGACGCTTCTACATGTTGGGAAAGTTGTGTCTCAGCAACTTCATTGAAGGAGAAATCCTTGTCCTTTGTCTTCTCTAATTAGTTTTGGTTGTTGCGTCTGTGTTGTAACAGCATTATTTTATAAGTGTAAATAAATTTGACTTCATATACAACAAAAAAGCGAGCTGTAGTGCTTATAAATGCAGAGTTATGGTTACAGCGTTTTGAAAGCATCCAATGCTTTTGAAAGCATTCCTACAGATTTTTTCCATCACAGGTTGGAATGTGTGGGTCAATGAGTGCTGACAGCAGAGGTGTGTTTAAACGCGTTGGTGGTGGAATAATTTCAAGTGACCTTAGAATCATTAAAGACAGGGATTTTCACCTTGGCTTTGTTGTGTGTATTTATTTACCAGGAGCTTTTGACCCTGGAAGTGCTCTGGAGGCCCTGATACCTGTAAGAATGAATTGCTGCAGCTTCGAAAACTAACGCCGTTTTTACTGAAGATAAATAGGAATAGATCATGTAAACACATGAAACTACTATTAACACAGCTGAATCACTACGTGGCATTTCTTTACTGAGCTTAACTCCACAGCAGCTGCTATCAGCCTATCCTTTTTTTAAAAAATTAATCGTGAGAAACATTTTCTGTGTTATCCTCTGTGTATGATTATGAAGGCAAAATAAAAACTTGTTTAAACTATTTTTGAGAAATGAAACATTTTAATCATAGACCACAGTGCCCTAAAATGGTGACACACATTTTCTGATCAATTGCGCTCATTTATTTTAAGCAAAACAAATATATTTGCTTCATTAAATCTCAAAGTCTGAGCTTTGTGTCAGTTAAACAAATTAACTTTTAGATAATGTGAAGATAAGTGCAGCACAGATGTTTGTTTTCTTTGCACAAGGACTGTGTCAGATACAATGAGATCACTTTATTTATTTGGGTGTTACTGAAACTCATTTCCCGAAAATGTTTGACGATATTTTTATGAGCACAATCATGCACAAATGAACTAATCCAGCTTCTCACAAAGGATACCAACCTATGGAGGGGACATTTTTACTCAAAGTTCAGTAAATGGTAAATGGACTGGTGCTTCTATAGCGCTTTTCTGCTCTAACTGAGCACTCAAGGTGCTTTTTACTACAAGCCTCATTCACTAGGTGTTTTATTCTATGCCTTTAAGTGCATTTAACTGTCATGCAAACATTCACACGCTGATAGATGCATCGGGAGCAATCTGGGGTTCAGCATCTCGCTCAAGGACGCTTTGACATGTAGACTGGAGAAGGGATCAAACCACCACCCTTCCTGTTGGGAGACGACCCACGCTATCTCCTGAGCCACAGCCACCCTGATAAGTAGTATTCATTCATGTCAATAATTTGCCAGTGGTGCTATCTGATTACACAAATGCAACAATTAGTATGCTAATAGCAACAGACAGTATCTACACTGTTAAAAATAAAGGTTTCCTAAAGGTTTATAAACTGGCCCTATAGAAAAACTGTTTGGGGTTTTCCAGAAAACCTTTCTTATTTCCAAAACCTTTCTGATACTCTCCAAAAACTTCGCTGAAAGGTTTTCTGTGGCACGAAAAAAAATTTTTATTGTTCAAAACCTTTAAAAATCTTTCTGAATTTGCCAACAAACCTTTGCTTAAAAGTTTTCTGTAACACTGATACCTTCTCCACAGATGACATTACCCAGACATTGCACACTCTCATCAATCAAAACATATTATGAACAATAAAGTCCAAAATAGATAAAGTGTTGATGAAGTTTCTTAGAAAAAAAAGCAGAACTTTAGATTTTCTGATGTTACTGTTCCAGTGCGTAAATATAAAAATTGGTGATCACAGGTATACATGTACATTTTTCAATGTGAGAAATAAGCACTCTTACATTTCCTCAAGTTTCCTGGAAATAAAATCCAAATATTGCAAATAATATTGAAGCCAAACAGACATAAGATTTATATATAAAAACAATAATTCCCCACTCGCCCTGTCAGTGGTCTTTTTGTCCTTAAGGTTCAGGTCTTCTACCAGAGGCCTGGGAGCTTGAGGGTTCTGCACAGTATCTTAGCTGTTCCTAGGACTGTGCTCTTCTGAATGGAGATCTTAGATGTTCCTGGAATTTGCTGGAGCTACTCTCCCAGTTTGGGGGTCACTGCCCTGAGTGTTCCACCTCTTGTCCATTTGTGCCTTGCCTTTGTTCCAGTAACCAGCTTTCCACCAGATTGTCCTGGTTCCCCAACAACTGGTGCAGACATTGTCAATCAGGGTGACGTCTCTCTTCGTATGTATATCACTCATGTCATAAGCGGTGGGCAGGTCTTGCCTAGGGACCCCTGCTGGAGGTGGGCTGCAGTCGGGATTCAAGCCCCAGTCTCCTGGGTGAAGGGCAGCTGGTCTTACCACTACACTATCCAGTCATGTACATATCTATATCTGTCTGGATGTATATATATATATGTGTGTGTGTGTGTGTGTGTGTGTGTGTTTTGGGGGCTACCAAAAAACATTCCCACTATAGCAACCTTTAACGATGAACACTGAACAAATACCTGAAGTGCTCAGATGGTTTTCAGTGTCACAGAGAACCTTTTAAGCCAGTATATTTGAAGATTCAGGTTTTCCGACTCACAGAAAACCACCAGGTTGTTCAGGAACCTTTAAAAGAACCTTTATTTTTAACAGTGTAATAGAGAAAGGTCCTGATGCAGCCTTTCCGACAACTACATACATTACACGACCCAAACTACTCCTGTTTGAGTTAACAAACAGAGGTGTTTCCAAGAGTTCTTAAACATGATGGTGCAGTGAAGACCAAGAAGTATTTTTATTTTATTTTTGAAACTTAACAATGTATTGTTTTTATCAGTGATAATCTATCTATCTATCTATCTATCTAGTTTGTGTCAAATATATATATTTGACATTATACACACACACACACACACACACACACACACACACACACACACACACACACACGTATGTTGTATACACACTACCAGTCAAAAGTTTAGCTACACCTTCTCATTTAATGGTTTTTCTTTATTTTCATGACTATTTACATTGTAGATTCTCACTGAAGCCATCAAAACTATGAATGAACACATATGGAATTATGTAGTGAAGAAAAAAGTGTGAAATAACTCAAAACATGTTTTATATTTTAGATTCTTCAAAATAGCCACCCTTTGCTTTGATTACTGCTTTGCTCACTCTTGGCATTCTCTCCATGAGCTTCATGAGGTAGTCACCTGAAATGGTTTTCACTTCACAGGTGAGCCTCGTCAGGGTTCATTTGAGGAATTTCTTGCCTTAATGGTTTGGGACCATCAGTTGTGTTGTGCAGAAGTCAGGCTGGTACACAGCTGACAGCCCTATGTGACAACTGTTAGAATT
>VUQH01078791.1:0-18780 GCA_015106775.1 Etroplus canarensis
TTGTTTGCGCCTCAATTCCAAGAAAACAAAATGTATGCTTTTCAACCGGATAAACAGTGTCTCCAGCCCCCCAAAGATCACCTGTGCAGATGGCTCAGTTCTGGAGTTTGTCAACTCCTACAAGTACCTTGGTCTCTGGCTGGACTCCTCACTCGCTTTCACCTCTCACATCAATATTCTTCAGGCTAAAATCAAATCTAGATTGGGGTTCCTTTACCGCAATAAGGCCTCCTTTACATACTCTGCTAGAAATACTCTTGTGAAGATGACTATCCTCCCTATGTTCGACTATGGCGATGTCATTTATAAAATGGCCCCTAAGTGTGCCCCTATCAGGCTTGATTCCCTTTTTCATTCAGCCATCTGTTTTGCTACTGGTGCACCTTTTTCCACCCACCACTGTGACCTTTACAAACTGGTGGGTTAGCCCTCCCTTTACACCAGGTGACTCCAGCACTGACTTTTACTCATCTATAAGACCCTATCAGGAAAGACACCTCAATACCTCTCTAACCTTTTATACTCTTCCCATAACAATTACCACCCGAGGTCCAGTGATTTCATAACATTCTCCATTCCCAAGGTTCGTACTGTCTTTAGTCGGAATTCCTTTCGCTTTGCCGCGGCAATCGATTGGAATTCCCTCCAAAAATCCCTCAAATTGGCATCTCTTCCATCACTTTGCATATTCAAGCAGAAACTGCAGCAGACCATAGTTGACCGCTGCGCTCGCTGACTGCCTTCACTGATAGCGTTAATCTAGGCTTTTTGTTTTGTTTGTTTGTTTTAAATCTCTGTTTAAATACTTGTGTTTATATTTGTATATGTATTGTTTATTTGTTATCTTTCTTCCTGCTGGGGCCTCTTGCCAGGTCATCATTGTAAATGAGAATTTGTTCTCAATAGATTTTACCTGGTAAAATAAAGAAAGAAAAAAAAAACAGTTCTTCCTCAGTCGCCTACAGGGGGTGCAAAATGTAGCTGCTCGTCTCCTAACAGGAACCAGAAAGCGACAGCACATCACCCCTGTATTAGCTGCTCTTCACTGGCTCCCAGTCTAGTATCGGGTTCATTTTAAGATTCTTATGATTGTTTGTAAGTGTCTTAAGGGCACTGCTCTCCTGTACCTGTGTGAGCTTCTTCAGCCTCACACACCTTCCAGAGCTTTAAGGTCTGCTGACCTGCTGTTGCTGGAGGTACCTCGCTCTAGGCTTGTGAGCAGCCTGCCTCTCCACATCAGAGCAGCACAATCTCTTGAGCATTTTAAAATCATGTTAAAGACTCATTTTTATTCATTGGCTTTTATCACTGAATCACCAGAAACAGTGGCCTCTGTCTGAGTTTTGAGTGCACTGTTGTTTATTTGCTGTATTGTTTGACTTGTGAAACACTTTGGTCATCTATGGATGTTTTTATATGTGCTATATAAAAAAACTGATTGATTGATTGAAAAGAGTGATGAATTTCAGGTTGAGACTCATGTTTCTTTGAAAACTGGAAAACCTCTAGGGTAACAGAGGAACAGCGTGAAGCTGCGTGTTTGGATGTAAAAGACACTCACCACTATGAGGTTCCACATGCGAGCGGCTTCGGCCACCAGCGTGGAGACGCCACTGCAGCCAGGCATCAGAACGATCTTGATGGGCTCAGTGTACAGAAGGTCATATAGCAACTTGGTGGCTTCTCCTGGGTCACACTGGAAGGACAAAAAAAGACAAAATGGGTTTTTAATGGATCGACGCAGAAACTAATTAAGTTGAGGCAGAAGTTGATGTAGAAAAAAATGAAGCGATAAGACAGAAGGAGACAGATGGGAAAAGAGGAGCGAGAGGAAAAGGAAGAAATAAATAAGCCACAGAGAGTGGGAGATGGAGGCGTCTGTAAATAGAATAAGAAAACAGAAGAGAGCAGATAAAGTGAAGGGAAATGACACAGAAGTAGCCGAGTCACAAAAAGGCCAATGCAAATGCGCCAAGAGAAGACAAGTAGGAGAAAGAAAAGGACAAGTCAGGGAAATGGAAAGAGCAGAACAAGAAAGGGTCATGGCAAAGTAAAAGAAAATGGCACAAAAGTAGCAGGGAGCAGTAAACAAGTAGATGCAAATTTGAGGAGAAAAGATGAGCTGCAGGAAGAAAGAAAAATACATTATCTGGAGAGTTTCACAAAGTCCACACGGCCTGCATGTCTCATCAAAACACAGCACACTGCCAACAGCTCGAGACATTAAAAAAAAAGAACAGGCAGAAACAAAGAACCACCACAACGGCAGCCATCGCAACCCTCCAATAAAGTCATTTACAGCGTGTCTAGGTGGTAAAAGTGCGGCTGAATGATCCATCACCGCTTTGTCAGCCACATTACAGACGTCTGCACCACACTGCTCATCAGAGTCACACTTAAACGGGCCTGACACATCTAATGATCCGGCATGGAAGAAGAGATATGGCTTGCAAACACAAATACACACATGCACAGATAAAAAAAACACACTCCAGATGAGTGTCACAACCAATCGAGTCGCAGACGGTGATGGCAACAACCAATAAAGCTCCTAATTGGGGTGTTTGTCTCAATGGCTGAATTGTCTCGTTGAGCCTGCCCTGTGATTTCTCTGAAGTGGTAATCACCACTCAAGACCCAGGAATGTGAAATAGCTGGGCTTCGTATTGATTGATGTGTTTTCCGTTAACTTCAGGTTGGGTGGAATTATAGTGGTTAAGTTTACATGCAATTAGATAATTCAGTCGGAGTCCAATTAAGCAGCTGTGACAGGCCAGGCTTCTCATGTAAATATTTCTATATGATTTCCTGGCTTGGTCATAATCAAAGACCTTTGAGTACAATTTTCAAAATGCCACTGTGGTGATCACTGTACTCGAGATCCATGAGGATTTGATAAAAATCACAATGCAAAGATAACTAGAGTCACCATGATGTCACCATTTGGTTTCGAATTACCATGCTGAAGACTTGATCTTACCTTTACTGGCATCACTAATTGAGGTGGTTCAGATACTCTGTAGTGAGAGTAGGGAGGAGATGGAAGAGAGCCTGGAGAGGTGGAGGTATGTACTGGAGAGAAGAGGAATGAAAGTGAGTAGAAACAAGACAGAGTACATGTGTGTGAATGAGAGGGAAGAAGGAATGGTAAAGATGCATGGAGTAGAGGTGGTGAAGGTGGATGAGTTTAAATACCTGGGATCAACCATCCAGAGCAACGGACAGAGCACAAGAGAGGTGAAGAAGAGAGTTCAGGCAGGGTGGAGTGGGTGGAGATGATTGTCAGGGGTGCTTTGTGACAGAAGGATAGCAGCAAAAGTGAAAGGGAAGGTTTACAAGATGGTAGTGAGACTTGCTATGATGTATGGTTTGGAGCTGATGGCACTGACAAAAAGACAGGAGGTGGAGCTGGAGGTGACTGAGTTGAAGGTGTGGAGATTTTGCTGGGATTGAGGATGATGGACAGGCCTGAGCAGTTTGGAGACAAGTCGGGGAAACAAGGCTGAGATGGTTTGGACATGTGGAGAGGAGGGATATGGGATACACTGGAAAAAGGACGTTGAAGATGGAGCTGCCAGGCAGCAGGGATGGCGTAAGATGGAGGCACATGATCCGCTGTGACAACCGCTAAAGGGAGCAGCCGAAAGAAGAGCTGAGGTAGTTCGGGCATCTGACCGGGATGACTCCTGGGTAAGGTGTTTCTGGGATGTCCTATCAGGAGGAGACATCGAGGCAGACCCAGCACACCCTGGAGAGATTACATCTCTCAGCTGGCTTGGGAGAACCTTGATGTCTCCCCAGAAGAGCTTGAGGAGGCAGCAGGTGAGAAGGAGGTCAAACTGCTGCCCTCATGACCCAGATCCAGAAAGAAAATGAATGGATCACATTGTTTTTCTATTTATTTGGAGCCAGAAGTGACCACATTGGAAGGTGGAGTGCCCAGCTAATGCGTTAACAAAGTGACTGTATGGGTGCATCAGACTACCAGATGAAAACAGAAAAACCTGACTCACCAAAACTGAAGCACAAACTTCTAGATGAGCTGCTAGTACAAACAGCTTCATGGAAGGACCTAATACTTATCAGGTTACTGAATTAACTAGATGTTATGCCTCTCACTCACTAAAGACAATCAGTATCTCTCAGACCAGGGCCAACGCCCTGATAAGAACAAGAAGAATAAGAATCAAAATCCACTAAGAAGTCAAGGAGTTCTGCAAACAGACTGGAGTAATCTTGCTTGTGGCCCCCCAGCCACGGGGAGGGAGGGACATGATTTATTGAAGTCCTCCTCTTTACTTTAATAAATCATGTTCAAATTCTTTCAAATGATCTCTATTGAATTAGTATCAGCACATTTAGATTTAAAATCTATTAAATAAGAACTAACTCTGTACCTTCGGCTGCTCCCTTGTATTCGCACCAAGGGGTCGTCACAGCGGATTAATCTGAGTTGGTAATTCGGCAGCTGGATGCCCTTCATGACGTAACCTCCCATGGTGAGGACGGCTCGTGTCCCCACCTGGAGTTGAACCAGGGACTTTTCACTTGTAGGGCAAATGGAAGTGGTAAATGGAGGATGCTAATTTACCTTCAAAAACCGAAGCTTTATTTTTTTTGCTAGCGTTGGCTAACTTATCATTATTTTCCAAAAGGTCGTCCTCCTCTTTGGAATTACTGGGTGATAAACACCACACATTGGGAGCCGAGGTCCTCTCTCATGATGAACGACAAGTGTAATATGTGTAAACTACTAAACTATGGGGGACTAACTAAAGCTTCAAAATAGATGGTATGGAGTACAAAGTACAATATTTGCATCCAAAATACAGTTGAGTATATGCAGGAAGCAGCCCAAGCTCAAACTCTGGACCCTGGTTGAGTGCAGTCTTAAAACCTCTGAAGTTTACTGGGTTTGCAATTAGCCTGTGCAGAAATTCTGTGTTAGCTGTCATGATAATATTGACCAAAGCCGAATCCTTTCAGTGATTAAAGCTTTGCAGTGAATGAGTGCAAAGCCGCTCCCTCAGTCTATCATTAATTGCTGGGTTAACAGAGTTAATATTGAGCGGGATAACAGCTTGAGAACATTTGTGTTATTTAGGACAAGTGCTTGCTCAAAGGGACTCATTGGGTTTCTCTCAATACTATCATGTGCTATTGACCTTACCGTGTAAAGTGCCCTGAGATTGGTGGGATTACATAACTAAAACGGAAACTGAATAGAAACAGGCAACCCCCGTGAAATGCAGTGCCAAGAGGCTGTAGGCTTTTTCTCCAATCAATCATCACACCAGCTGATTTCACAGATCGCTTCACCTCTCCGGGTGAAATCAGCTGGATGCAACCCTGCGTCCGCAGCATACGGCTGCCAGCTCCTCATAAACATAACTGCTCCCTTATCTTCATGTGAGGAAGATGCAGACTGACGCCTTCGGCTTTTTAAACGCCGTCTTTCCCAAAGGTTGTTTGTGTTCTCTGTCGCCGTGGCTGTGGGCCGGCTGCATGCTGAGGAGAAGCTTGTTAGTTTTCTTGTGTTACAGTGTTTTAACTTCATTCTGAGCAGTAATTCATCACCCACGCTAATTATCTTTGGATTATTTCATCAATCTGTCCTTAGCAAAGCACATTACACATTTAATAACAGCCTGTTTCCACCAATTTTCAAAATAACGCGATGATTATTACATGAAGAAAATAGAGTTTGATTTTAAAAAAGTGCAGCTTCTGACCTTATGGATGTTATTTAACAATTCAAATTGTGACAATAATAAACTGTGATACTATCCCACAACTTGCTTAGACAAGATTATGTTAATTATATATATTTATGTGCAGATAAAGGAGCAAGCTTGGCTGCAGAGCGTCACATTAAAAGAATTGCAGTAATCGCAGCTGAGTGTTTGCTGGGAAAATCAATAGCACAGATTAGTCAGGAAAACTGTTTATTGGTTTTTCAAGCTAATTTCTATAGACATTCATTCATAAAGCTTATAAATAATTCAGTCATAACATATAAAATACAGTGCCCTTGGCTCTTTAAATGTAATTGGTTAAATTTATACTATAATAGGCTGTTAAAATCCTTTATCACTCATGTAAGAATAAGGAGATAAATTTTACTTTGAGCTTTATTAAGGAACAGATTCAGCCATTGTACCCAGCAGCAGTTACATATTCTGTGCTTTTTGCACCTTTATCTTAATATGACATGGTTAAGAGGCTGCAATGGTATAAAATAAAATAAAGGGTTCTAGTCCTTAACACACTTGCGAAACCGCATCAGATAAATAGCTGAACCTTCCATTCATTCACTCGTTCTATGAATGCAGGAAATGAAATCTTTGGTTGAACAGGAACAAAATTGCAACACTGAGTAGAAAGAGCAGAAAAAGGACTGTTTCAGTTCAAGGAGAACCATGTCTAGACGTTCCATTTTGACTTTAGGTTATAACCAAGCAGAAGACTCTACCTTTATTTGGCTTTGCATTAGTAAAAGTCATGGATCGTGAGCCTGGCCATGATTTTAAAGAATGATAATGGATATAAAGAACCCACAAACCTCTTCCATACTGACACTCTCAGCCTTCACTGTGGCTATATGAAATGGACTGCATACAGTCAGGTCCATGAATTTTGAGACAATGCCACATTTTTGGATTTTTGCCTCTGTACACCACCACAGTGGATTTGAACTCAAACAGTCAAAATGTGATCAAAGTGCCGATTTTCAGCTTTAATTCAAAAGGTTTGACAAAAGAATTCTATCAACTGTTTAGGAATTGCAGCCATTTTCAAACACGATCCCTTATTTTCAGAGGCTTAAAAGTAATAGGACCAGTCAGGTCCTAGGCCAGGTGAGGCCTGTTCCCTCTTTATTCTATGACAAACGAAGCATAAAAAAGACCTGGAGTTGATTCCAACTGCTGAATTTGCTTATTGTAGCTGTTCACTGAAAATTTCGATATGAGATTCAAAGAAATGTCGATTCAAGTGAAGGAGGCCAATATTAGCTGAAAAACTGAAATAAACCTATTAGAGAGACAGCAAAAAATTTTGGAAGTGGCCAAAAGAACAATCGTAAACATTCTTAAAAAGAGGGGACGCAATGACCAGCTCAGCAACACCAAAAAGCCTTGAAGACCACAGATGACAACTAAGATAGGTAACTGCAGAACTTTTTACTTGGCTAAGAAAAACGCTTCACAACATTTAGCCCAGTTAAGAACACTCTCAGTGAGGTAAGTGTATCATTGTCAAAGTCTGCAATCAAGAGACGCCTTCATAAATACAAATACAGGGTTTACAACATGGCGCAAACCACTGGTTACACTCAAGAACAGGAAGGCCAGATCTCTAAACTTTGCCAGAAAACACCTAAAAAAAGCCTGACCAGTTGTAGAAAAATAATCATTCTTTGGAAGGATGAAACCAAGATGAACTTGTACCAAAATGATGAGAAGAGAAAAGTACGGAGAAGTAAAGGAACAGCTCATGATTCAAACATGATGGAGGTGCAGCCATGTATGGCTGCCAGTAGAACAGGGTCGCTGGTGTTTATTGATGATGTGATGCTGATAGAAGCAGCAGGATGAACTCTGAAGTGTGCAGGGCTACACTCTCTGCTCACATTCAGCATTCATGCTGCAAACCTGACAGGATGAAGCTTCAATGATACCAAAGCACACTGCAAAATCAACCCAAAAGCTTCTCAAGGCAAAGTAATGGGATAATCTTTAATGGGCAAGTCAGTCACCTGATCTCAACCCAACAGAGCAGCTTTTAGTTACTGAAGACAGAACTGAAGGCAGACACCCACCAACGAGCAGCAACTGATGGCAGCTGGTGTAAAGGCCTGGCGGAGCATCTCGAGGGAGGAAACAGCATTCGGTCCATGGGTTCTATGGGTCCATGCAAAGAATTTTTATGTAAGTATTAAAAACAATCCTTACACTTAAAATTATATCAGTTTGTCCCATTACTTTTGAGCCTCTGAAAATAGGGGATGTGTATTAAAATGACTGTAATTCGTAAGCAGTTAATTCTTTTGTCAAACCCCTTGAATTAAAGCTGAAAGTGTGCACTTCAATCACATTTTGACTGTTTGATTTAAGATACATGTGGTTGTGTGCATAAGCAAAATTACAAAAAACATAATTATACTCAGTCTTAGCAGTGGAAGAATTTAGTATGGCTAGGGATTCACCAATCCAACAATTACAGTTCTGATTCAGTATATATACTGTGGCTTTGGGTGTCTGCCGATACCGGGCACCAATCCAATACCTCTGTTACATTATTAAGCTGTTTTTATCACTCTGACTAAAAGTCATTAATTTATGTTAAAGGAAACTTGGCAACTTTTTGAAATAAAATGTAACACATCCAAGAATACTGAATGAATGACAGAGATTCATCAAATTAATTTACAGCAGTCATACTTTTGCTCAGTCTCACTGTGACTGCTCGTCCACACACGGAGTGGAGCAGGCAGGCGAAGCCACATAATAGTCATCAATTGATGATAAATGTTACACCTCACATAACGAAAGCGAGAGAGCTGTCTGGGAGCTTTTCAGTGGTGTCAGCTCATTTGATCTGTGCTTTTGGTTAAGTCACTAACCAAAAACAACACTACACTGTTGAAATTCATGCACTACAAAAATAAGTACTTGCAGTAGTGCAAACAGTGTGCTTCGTTAGAGAGCACCAGAAAATTTTCTGAATTTAAACACAGCAATGATACTGTAATGTAACTGAGCTTCTTCACAGTGGGTAAGAACAGAAAAAAAGGACCATGATGACCTTGTCTTTTTTTAATGCACTGGTCAAAAATGATAAAACACAAAGTCTGAAAAATGCTTTGAAATCCCTCAACAAACCTATATTAAAAAGAAGTCCTTTAAATTCATACATTTCATGCAGAACATTTTTAAGATCCTTGAACAGGTTCCTTCAGTTTAATTTTGCTATTAAAAGTCTTAATTATTATAATAAGAGCAGATGGAGGTACAAAAGCAACAGCTTGGGTTTGACTTTCAAGAAAGAAATTCACTTGTTTTGCTTTAACAGTCACTTATTCCGTGTTCTTTCCACCTTCATCTTAACAGGAAATGGATTGCAGGCTGTAAAAGGTGTCTAATGAAAGGGTGTATTTTTGAACACAATTGCAAAATGGCATCGGACTCTATAGTTGAACCTTTCAATCATGCAGTTTTTCTATGAAGGCAGGAAATGAAACCTTTGGTAACATATAGGAACACTGTGCCAAAAGCAACGAATAAGTTCAAACCGTTTCAATTCACAGTGAAACAAACCCAGTCACCAATGAACAAACATTCCTTAAAAAGCTTTAAAACCTCTTAATCATACAATATCAGATTCTTGTCTTTTAGATCTCCAAGTGTATGAAAAACACTTTCAAGATTATGAACAGGCTGACCAAACCATATTGTTAAACCACAGACTGTAGATAAAAGATGGCCATAGCCACGGTAACCTCACCAAGTGATTTATTAAATCCTGTTTTGAATCCATAACCTTAGCATTTTGACCACTCTTTTAAATCATGAAAAATGGGTAGATCTGCAGTCATGTGAAAAAGAAAGCTTTTACAGGACTCTACGGAGTCAAATGAAAAACTAAGTGCACGCCATGATTCAGTAAGTTTCCAGAAAACATGGTTGAACCCACAATGCCATCTACCAGGTGAAAACTGATCACAGTGCCACTGCAAAAACTGAACCATAGATAGATGGATATTTTCTCCATATACACAGACTTTCAAAACTAAGTCAAGCTCTATCAACGGCCATGTCAAAACTTCACGCCCAGCTTTACAGCAGAAATACATATCTTACAGGTGGCTACAGAAAATAGTTTTGGTCTCTATGGATAATTTGTCCCTTAATAACAAGTTTACATGATTATTTTTAGCCAGCATTATTTGGAGTACAGTGGGGTAGATGATAAAGCAGGCAGCTGTAGAAACTAAACTGTAGCCAGTCGGATGTCGACGTTGTTACAACCTAGAAAAGAAGTCGGGTCAGACTATCTCGTACAAAGAAAGAAACGTAGATCACAGATCATTTATTGCAATAAAGGAATTAAATGCTACATTTTTGTATTTTAAAACAACAACAACTAATCTGGTTAGTGTTGGGCTGTGAGACATGCACACGTCTTCTCCACGTAAACAAACTACTCTTACAGCAGCCTGTCTATTTAGCTGTGCACATCTAAATTCCATCTCACTTGTTGCATTGTGAGCTTAATGCGATGGATTGTTAGAATCACTGCCTCTCTGTCCCTGATGCCAGCATTATAAGCCTAGCGATGCTTTGGTTTAAAGTGAGTAATGAAACATCTCAGCAGGATCAGTGATGTGCTACAGAGGTGGAGGTTTCGAGTTTGAAACATCTCTGCAGCACAGGCTGTTTCTTTCCTTCTCATTATTTCTATTGAGAATGTTTTATATAATATATATATATAATAAAGAGAAGCAATTCTTGAACACAGACTTTCGCTTGCTAAAACGTCTAACAACAACGAGAAGACAACATTTAAAACTGTGTCCACCCCACGTGTAGGAAACGTCGTGATGTCCGTCAAACTTTTATTTTGGAACTAATTTTCAACCATGACTAGATGTCAGTAAAAAACCTCCAGGTGACGTGTGCAAAGTTCAAATGTTTGCTGGGTGTGTTTCTGTGATGCCTGCATTCAGTTTATGAATGCACCCTGTAAACCAAGCTTGTTAGCATTAGCGGATAACTTAGCACTTCACCTTCTGCTTTTTTTTTAAGAAATATGGTCTCTAAAAAACCAAAATGAAGATATATATCAGATGACTGAATAAAAATCCCTATATTTAAATATCCTGCTCTATCATTTATTTCAGGGCATGGCAAAACACATTGTTTACTTGGGATGCTCCTGACCACTAACTGACTAGTCGTTTAAACATTGGTTATACCAATAATGCATGTGTATTTAAGAGCCATTCGAAACCAATTAATCAAATAATCTGATTATGTGTTGTTCGCTGAAATGTTTGGCAGTGTCAGATTAGTTTGTAGAGTGTTGCTAATGTTGGCCATATTGGCGGCAGCATCCCTTCTTCTTTGGGGGTTAGGGTCCACACACGTGTTAATTTACTCTTGACACAGCCGACATGCAGCTGTTCATTTTCTACACCAAAGTACTGAAGGCCCGCACAGCTTCCGGCTACTTTCATCTGCCCCATACTGTTGGTCCAGCTCTGTGCCTCTAGTTGCCAACTTCCCATTGCAGGGAGAGAGAGGAGCAGTTGTCTGTCAGGTCTGCAGCTCAAATTAGTGTCAGATGACCTTGTAACATCTTTCACCCTGTAGCTAATTGCCATTGTGTGTCATTAAAAGAAAAATAATTCATTTAACCAAATAGTATTTCTAGTATTGTCTAACAAGAGCAACTACAAGCATGCATCCCTGCTTTTTATGGCAACATTCTAACTTCATTTGGAAGATGGTTTACAATCTCAAACAGCGCCACATGGATGCAGGCATAAACATGAGTACTAGCATGGCTTAATTCGTTGCTACTGTTAAAGCTTGAAAAGTTCCCATTTTACGTTTGTTGTTTGGTACATCAGCATTTGACAGACCTGCTTTTATCTCTGCTTGAAAAGTGTTGAAGGTTTTATACATTCATATTTTATATATTTACATTCTTAATAAAAAAATGCCCATAAGTTCTAAATAAAAGGTGCAAAATCACATATGAATGCGTATATGAATGCATTTTAGTTTAAAATGTACAACATGATTTAATCCTTTCCATGTAGTCATTATGTACACTATTAATTTATAGAATTTAAACACAATGTATTAGATTGTGATATATACACTAGGATGTAAAATTTTGGCCACAACCCTACACATAATGGTCAAAACAGGACTTAATAAACCAACTATGTCTATCTTTTGTATATAGTCTGTGCTTATTCCATGCTGGTTCCACATTAAATATTAACAGGCTGTAAAAGAAAACGTATCAGTTGCAAAACACAGTCACTTCCAGTTGCTGAATGGTTCAGTCACTCACTGTATGTACGAAGCCTTCGATTACAAAATCAGAGCAGTAAGAAGGGAAAAAGCACAGAGTCTCCCTGAAGAAGAAACACAGGAAAACAGAGGTGTTGGCAGGTATGCAGTAAAGGCTGAGGAATCTCTGCTGTTCTTGGAGGTCTGTCTACTACAGCCCGCTGGGGTCATCGCCATTTCCACTTTGATTTCTGTTCCTCCTTGGCTCATGAGAGCGCCAGCAATGACGGTCCCCGATGCCATTCACGGTCACACAGACATTTACTGTCACACAACCAGATTAATGCTGCCGTGTGTACATAAAACTACGCACACACTACATTAAACCAGCACTTCAGCTGCTATCCTTGGTGCTGAAATTCCCGGAGCCAATATCAGTGTCGTGTTAACATGCCCATGCAGTCCTTCCAATCAGTCATACCCAGCTGGTGAGAAGCTTTGAAAGAAACTGAAGCTTCCCTGAGCTGGGAAGAATGTGGAAATTCACTTGGTCGTCATAATACACTCTCTAATTACACTCCAGATTGAATAATATAAAAAGAGCGTGAATAGGGGCTATGATCAGGGCTTGGGGGACAGCCTGAGCAATGAATCTCAAACTGCAGCGCTACATCTCCTTAGTTCCTCATAATTACGTCTGGCACTGCACTTCAGGCTTGTGTGCCAGCGGACATGCATGAGGACCAGTGACGAATACGAGTTATGCCACAGCGGATGGAAAATTGTGTCACGGCTGCCAATTAAAATCGAGAGCGGAAGTGAGGGAAGCACCTTGTTTCGCCACCATTTCTCCGCATCTTCACTGTCTCACTCATCACTGTTAATAATTGATCAAAGTTTGCAGTCTCCGCTTTGATATATCCATGGCAACAGCCTGTGTGGAGAGCGTGTGTCTGCGCGTGAGCCTGTGTGTGCATGTGTGTGCAGATCTCAGAAGGCTGTAAATAGTCTGTCGCCAGAATAGCCAGAGAAACAAGCCGTTCTGCTACCACAGGGTATGTGCATCCATTTAAAGGACAGGCTGGGATTAAGTGTTGAGCCTCATAAATATTTTATGATGTTGAACAAGCTGAGAACATCGCTCCATATTCCCAACTCAAATGGTCACCTGTTTATACATTCCATGTATATACTGTCACAAGCGGATGCTCATATTAAATATGGCACAATTTTTAAATAACGAGGTCAGTGTATGTGCAAGTAATCCCCGTGAGCCTCAAGCTCAGGCAGAACTGCTCTAGAAGAGCTTTTTCCATTCCTATTAATCTTATTGTACAGACACTGGCTGCAAAATAGTCTCAAAGAACAGGAGAGATTGGAGCTAATTGGCTAAGATAACTATTTACATTTGCTTCTAGACAACAAAGTACAAATTTTCTTTTAGTTTCTGCAAACACAGTATCAATAATTTGTCTGAATTTAAGAAATAACAAGCAAAAGTATGTGGACAAAAGTATCGTGCCACACCTCTTAATCACTGAATTCAGGTGTTTCGTTCAGTCTCATTACCACAGCTGTACAAACTCAAGCGACTTCCCATGCCTTCTCTAACATTTGTGAGAGAATGGGTCGTTCTCGCTGTATTCCAGTGTGGTACTGTAGTAAAATACCACCACTGCAACATGTCCGTTGGTGAAATTTGTACCCACCTAAATATTCCACAAAGTGGTATCATTGCAGAGCTGTAGCATTTAGGAACTTGTGACAGTACAGAGAGGTGTTGTAACAGTTGCCAACGTCCTGCTAACTCACTAACGGAAGAGTGCCAAATCTCCTCTGCCATTAACCTTAGCACAAAAAACTGTGCGCTTCATGGTATGGGTTTCTAGATGTGAGTAGCTGCATGTAAGCCTTACATCACCAAACACAATGCCGAGCATTGGCTGGAGTGGTGTAACGCATGCTGCCACTGGACTCTGAAGCAGTGGAAACGTGTTCTATGGAATGAGGAATCACCCTTCTCTATCTGGAAGTCTGATGGATGAGTCTGGGTTTGGCAAATGCCAGGAGAATGTTACCTGTCTGACTGCTTTGTGCCAGCTGCAGGGTCTGGTGGAGGAGTGATAATGCTATGTTGTTCTGGGGTTGGCCTGGGCTCCTTAGTTCCAGTGAAGGGAATCGTAATGCTTCAGCTTACCAAGACATTTTGGACAATTCTGTACTTTCAAATTGTGTGGGAACAGTTTGGGGAAGGCCCTTTTGTGTCCCAGCATGATTGTTCCCCTAGTGCTCAAAGCACGGGTAATAAAGGCATGGCCCACACACAGCCCTGACCTCAACCACATCAAACACTTTTGAGATGAACTAGAATGGAGATGAGCCAGGCCTTCTCATCCAACATCAGTGTCTGACCTCACAAATGCTCTTCTGGATGAGTGGGCAAAATTTCACACAGACACACTCCAACATCTTACAGAAAACCTTCCAGAAGAGTGGAAGCTGTTCTAGCTGCAAAGGAGGGGACAAACTCCATATTAATGTTTACTGATTTCAGAATGGGATGTCATAAAACCTCCTGTAGGTGTAATGTGTACATTCCTCAGTATTTTTGTCCATATACCAGGTGGGGACACAAGCCCTTCTCACCATGGAGGGTTGCATCAGGAAGGGCATCCAGCGTAAAACCTCTGCCAAATTACCAATGCGGATTAATCTGCTGTGGTGACCCCTTGGGGAGAATGCAAGGGAGCAGCTGAAGGTACATTGTTTTTCCTTATCATTCTGCTTACACATGCTAATTGGTCTGTTAAGGATTTATGAAAGGACGTCTGTCCTGCCTTCATGGCGCCAGTTCCCCGACAATAACTAGATGTTGCGAGAGTACTTACTCTGCACGAGAAACTCCCATGTGTGTTTAAGAAGCAGCTGGTTGCGGTGGCTGAAAGTGATGCTATTCTCTGCTGCTGCTGCTCGCCTCGTGCCTCAAATCAAAATGACAGATGCCATAAAGCAAGCCTTGGTGCTGCAATGTCCCTGTAACTCACAGAAAGGTATTTAACTACCAAACTACTACTAAAACTACTGAACCCACATAAAAAAATCTAAATATGGAATCATATCTGCTGGCTCATCTCCATCTATAAAACACATGGTGAAAATTTGCCAGAAGAAACATTTTTTACCTGAAACATGAATTTTAATACTAGACTGCCTCACCAGCACCACCAAAAGTCTGGAAAGCTGGAGTTATTGATAACATTAGTTTCAGACACAGTCTGTATCTAGAAGATGGATGTAGCTTCCAGATCTGAAAAGGAAGCCAATGCAAACCCTAAACCTCCATTCTTTCTAACAGCCAGCAAGGGAGAGGTGACTCAGTCTGTGGGAAAACAGCCCTCAGTTTTCATGCTCTGTGACCTCAGTAAACACTTTCCTGGACGGTCTGAATGATGTAAAGTTGAGAGCCTATTAGCGTGTGGACATTCTTGGCTTCTCAGCCACATCTGCAGCTCACTCATCACGTCCAGTTTCGGATGGCAACCTCAAAACACACATTTTGTGGTTTCACGTTGGGACTTTGCTAACAGGTGACACCGCAGAGGCAATGTCCATCTTTTCTATACAGTATGTGATTTCACAGTTTTTTCCACTCTCGGCTCTTCATGACGCCGCCGTGTCAGACACGCTGCTGTGCCCCGTGAGCACCCACCTGCTGCTCAAACCTTTTGTTTCGGAGGGGCGGCCAATCAGAAGAAAAAGGGGAGGCGGCCTTAAAGGAAGACGAGATAAAATGGCTTAAGACAGAAGAAGAACTGAGGGGCTGCAGTAAGGATAATAAGGATGGAGTCTGGTAGAATAAAAGAACAGAAATATGGAGCTGGAGATATGCATAAGAGGTCTCTTTTAATGCATTTCTTATATTTAATTGTTTAAAGATGCAATAAAAGTTTCTCATCATAATAAATTCCAGTTAAGCGTCTTTGATGCATAATTACACTCCGCAGCCTTCATCTCGAGATGCAAACAAAGGGCCACTTACACCCTCATCTTAATCTCACTGTTAAACATGAAGTTGTGCTCCAAATGCAGTGATCTCCTCCTTGACCAAACAAGAATGTGGAATGAGTTTTAATAACTGGATGCAAATATCATAATTAATCTCTTTTCTTATAATTGCTTTTCTGCCTCTCATCCTCATTATTATTCCGACCAGGTGAGAGACGTTTGCAATAAGAAGGTAAAAACCTCATTGCGACCACACTGTACCCAGAGCAGGAGCAATAAACCTCCCCCCTCCTCCACCCCGAGACTTAAAATCAAGGAATTAAGCAGCATCATTCAGACAATGTTATGCCAGCCTCTTTGAGCTTTTCTCTTCAAAACGGATCTGCATCTATTTCTCAAGCCGGAGGCACCAGCGACTCCTGAAGCACGAGGAGAGATGTTCTCCAATCCCTATGAAATCTGTTCACTGCTTTATTTTTATGTTTATGGCGGCTCCATCTGCAGCTGCCTGCTTCACTACACTTGTAATCAGAGGACACACACACACACACACACACACATATGCACGCACGCACGCATTTAATCTGTCTCGATTGCACAGAACAAGGTGTATGTCTAACAAAATGCTCAGTGCCATCAGCTCTGCATACATCCAGCATATGAATGTGCACACATATTTCTACAGAGCTGAAGCCTTGTTTGTTTCTGTGGTTTGCTTCAAGAGTAACTGTGTTGCCATGCCAACTCTCCCTCTCTTTCTCTCTCTCTCTCTCACACACACACACACACACACACACACACACACTCGCTGCTATTCTGTTTAACAGGATTCCAATGCAGAGCCTCGTACACCAATCAGAATAAAGCTCGTAGCAAATTTCTAACCAGTCCCTGTGCAGTTAACTGTTTGGTGCCCCGTCCAACTCTCCAGGCATCTGTCCTGCAGCATGATTGATAACAACCCTCAAGAGAAAAGACAGAGGGTTGCTTTAAAAAAATGTGTCTGAACTCATCCCACTGCTGAGAAAAAGACTTCCTTTCAGTGAAAAACTTCAGGATGTGCAGCTACGAGAACACAAACTGAGGGATCATTCACTCAGATTAATAATGTGGTTTGAGATTAAAGTCAATTCCAGTGGCTCTGGTGGTAAAGTGGGGGGTATCTGAACCAGTCGGAGGGGTGATGATTGGATTTATGTTGGCTGATGATGCTGACATTTTAAAATACCACCATGATGAATGATTGATGAGCAACAAGCAGGAGGTGTGTTTGGTCATTTACTCTAATGATTGTGGCACAGTGAGTGAAGACTCATGGGTTAGTTATCAGCACGGCGACCCAAAGATAAAAACACAAAAGAACCAAAGGACTTACTTAAAAAACCAGCAGGATGTGTTGGGCTGTCACCTGGTGAATGATTTTGGTGTCTTGTATCATCAATAAAGATGTGTCCATCATAAATAAAAGCAGAAAAGGCACCAAAATTCACCAGAAATTAAGTCTGAGGTTCAAATTTTCCTAAAAGATGACCTGGACTGCTACCATACTCAAACAAAAACACCCTCATGAGGTGACCTCTTAAGATCTTAGAGAAGGGGGGGTATCCCAAATCATAAATCTGCAATGACTCTTGAGCAAACTGGCAATACAATTCATAATTTCTATAGAACTGCACAAAAGCATTGCACAAAACACTCATGATAATTGACATTCAGCACAGAACATGACAAGAGTCCTCATGATAATGTGAGAGGCAGATCATGACATCCCTCTGGGGCTGACACCACACACACACACATCACTTTCAGTGCGCACCTCCTCTGACTCTCCTCCACATGCACTCACCATGCTGTCGTAGTGGATGAGCTCCAGCTCGTAGTCAGGCAGGATGTCGCTCCTGTTGTTCACCAGGTCCAGGGCCATCTGAGCGGAGGGCATGCACGCCTGACCGCCCGGCCAGCCTCCGCTCATGGGGAACAGCGCTCCGATGTACAGCTTCTTCTTGCCTGCGGACGGCCGTGGCCAGAGGAGGAGAAGGACGATGAGAGACGCCCGGAGCAGCACGGCGGCCCGCGGAGGACCTGTGCGCATGACCGGCATGGCTGAAGGTGAGCCGAACCGGGTCGGGTTGACCCCGGTGCTGCAGCTGAGGTCAGCCCGGGAAAGGTGAGGGTATTTTCTGAGCTCAACACGTGTGCAGAGGAGGGTCTGGCTTTCTGTTGCAGGTTTTGTGACAGCCACAGATTCACTTTTAATTGATGTAGTAACTCATGTCACCGGCGTGTGTGTGTGCATTATGCGTGATTAATTATGCATGGCACGCTGGATGTTTTCGGGACAAAGTCGTTTCCTCTGCGTCAAACGGACCTCAGCCGCTCATTCCTGTGCGGCTCAGCGCGGTTTACTGACGGACACTAAGCACGCCGGCAGCCCGCCACCCGTCAGCGCGTCCCGTGGACACTTTTACGCGACGAGGACGCACGAATGACACGTCGGAGTCCGCGCAGGAGAGAGGAGAGAGCGGGTCGAGCGAGCGCGGCTGCAGTGAGACCGGAGAGCTGGAGCAGCGGAAACCGACGGCTACATCTCCGCTTCCATCAGCCGTATTCCCACGGACGAAAAGCAGGCGCGCCGGAGCTCTGCGACTGAGCCACTGCAGCACCGTGTGTGAGGGAGAGAGAGAGGAGAGGAGAGAGAGGAGGGAGAGCCGGGACGAGCTCAGAGAGAGAGAGAGGGGGGGGGGGGGGCTCT
>VUQH01078791.1:18800-32009 GCA_015106775.1 Etroplus canarensis
TACTGTTGGCCGAAGACCAAGGGGGGGGGGGGGGGGGGGGGGGGGGGGGGGGGGGGGGGGGGGGGGGGGGGGGGGGGGGGGGGGGGGGGGGGGGGGGGGGGGGGGGAGAGAGGAGGGAGGGGGGGGGGGGGGGGGGGGGTCTTCTAAGATTTAGTCATTTTAGTTTAACTTAAACAGAACAGCCACTGCACACTCATTTCTGTCTTTGCTCCTCGCTCCCATCGCTGCTGCTGGTTCATGTGTGCGTCCATAATCAATATCTGATCAACGCATCAGCGCACGCACTCCTACAAGCTGAAGTCCCCTGGGGGTGAAGGGACTCGCAGTCAGATCTGAACTATTCTTGAACAGACAGCCAGGTAGGATCAGGGGCTTTTCCAGGATTTTATGATTGGGGGCCTAAAAACAGGGCGGGAGGGGGGCCCCCGCAGGAAATCAGAATGTTTAATCAGAAATGAAATCAGCAACACTGGGCACAAGTTTCAGGCTCATGGGCATCCCCGAGTCCCGTTACACATTATACCGTGAAGTGGTGCCACACAGGATGCTGTGCAAAGCCGGAAAATATTTAGACTTTTTACTTTAAAGTTATAATCCTGCTTAAATAACTTAATAGGGAACAAGTTATATAACCAGAATATATTTAAAGTACCTAAAATAAACACTTATAGACTGGCAGTTTTCAGAATCCTATGCAATATATTATCAGAACATAATTATTGATTCACTGGTGGGTACATCACTGTAATGTTGCAGCTGTTGATTATTTCGCTTACTTACATATTGCCGTGCAGTTTTATCTATAATAATACATTTTTATCTCCAAAATAATAAGTAAACACAGCTTTAAAGTAAATGGGGCAGTGCCACAGCACACCCCACCTCTAGTCACAGATGAGAATTGAACCAGGGGACCTTTTGCTTATAATGTGTAAACCACTACACTGTGGGGGACACGCAGACACACCCCTGAACAGGATGATCAATATAACATCAAACTCATGTTCAAAGCACTGATGCGTTCAGGTGTTCCCCTTCCAGCAGCTTTTCACACAGTAAAAACACCAATAACTTAACTTATTGAATTAGTTTTCAATTAAGACGAGCAGAAAGCGGTTGTATTTTTAACAATTTAATTATGCCTAGAGTTGCAATTTTAATTATATTTCAGCCACTCAGCATTAAAACTGGATCGAGTTCTCGCAGAGTAATAAATGTCAAGGTTACATATAATTAATGCTCCAGTGGCTCCATGTCTAGATTTAGTGATGCAATGAATGTCTTATTGAATAATCTGCCTGTTATTTTTTCAATTAATGGATAGTTTTTCATTAGTCTATAAAAATGTCAGAGTCTCATCACAGTTCCCAGAAGGCCAAGGTGACACCTTTTTACTGAACAACAGTCCAACATCCGAAGATATCCAGCTTTATATCACACAAGATTAGGAAAATGACAATAATTCTCAAAGTTCAAACTAGATAATGTTCGGTTTTTGGTTGAAAATTAATCAAAAATGTTATTTTATTATTAAAATAGTTTCCAGTGGTCAAAGTTTGGTTGGGGCAGGCAATGGTAACATCCTTTCTTCACCATTTGGTGTTGTTGCAGCTTACCAAATTATGACCAAATGCAATGTTGGCATTACACGTTTGTAGGGTCAACAGACCCGTTTCTATTTAGGCAGGAAAAGTGCAGTTTAGTATCAGTCAAGATGGGGCAAATAGAAGACAAGGACATCTACAGAGCTGATCACAAGTTTACACAAAACTCATTAAAGGATTTTTTTCTTTATTTTCTTATTCTCTACACTGTTTATTCCCAAAGTGTGGGCTGCAGCCCTCCCGGTGGACCATAAATGAAATGCAGGCAGGCCATGAGAAGTCATTCATCCGGCTCGTGAGCCGACACAATTCACCGGTTACTGGAATGTGTGAAGTACAGACAGAAAGTTATACGTTTTCTTGTCATTGGTTGGTTGTAGTGTTCAATCTAATGAGAATTAAAATCCACTGGAAAGTCAGGGAGGCTCACAAATAGTCATAAAACTGATCATATTTATGATGTTAGTATAATGGTGACAGGAAGGCCCCAAACTGCGCCTTCCTAATGTGGGAGTCAACCAATAGGACCACTTCCTCCCTGATCATGACCATCTAGCAGGATACAGTGGTATGTTCCATGTGGGCAAAGCCATATTTCAAGCTACCTCAGCGCTATTAGCAGTAGATCTACCATCTGAAGAAGAGAACCATCAAAATTTGCCAGCAGGAATAGCACCAGCAGAATGTTGCAAATTAGCCTTCAAGTTTTCCATTCATAAAACAAATGTTATGCTGCTCATGCTAGCAAATCGGGTTACTGCCCTGTTATCGCCCACCAGGATCCGATGCTATGCCTGCACCACAGCACTAGTTCTTGACCACTCCAACTATAGCTTAAGACATTATTACGCCATAACTAAATCGATAGCGTTAATGCATGTGCAAACATTAAGTTTATGAACTTTACAGTCCAGATCGATACTCTAGGAGAAGCAGCGATTCTTGGGACTTGTGGACAGACGGACAGGTGCCTCACCACGGCATTAGCTCATCGGTCCTTCAGCAAACGTGGTTCAAATTGGTTTTAAATTGTTGGAAATTTTTACGTTTAAGAAATAAACAGATGTACTGAAGCAAAGAAATGGGATTTAAAAAGTTTGATGTTCTTCTTGTAACTCGTGATTAGCAGGAAGCAACTACAAAGGAGCTGCAGCTGTGAGGTGAAAGAAGTACAGCTGTTTAGGAGAATCAACAAACTGTCACAAAGTAGAACACTTTCAACAGGCAGCTGATATAACCTCACTTATGTGCCCAGTTTCAGTATGGTTTTTTGCCCTGATTTTAATGAATGATTGTACTATCATATTTTGAGAGTATGAAGACATCTGAGGATACTGTGTCATTGTCAGATAGCTGGCGTTGTTTAGATTTATGGGGCGATAGATAAGACTGTCATCACCAGTGGTGATTTTCAAGAATTTTCAAGGAAGATAAAAGATGAGGGCAAAAAAACAAATGCTTAATTTCAGGCTCATGGAATGATCAGATTTGGGATTAAAGGTTTGGGTCGGCTGCAAAAGATTTTCAGATCTTAAAATGGGTCATGGCGCTCTTAAGTTTCGGAACGGCTGCATTGCACTGTAGTGCATAACTTAAGGCATTTCCACCATTACATAACACACTCGGATTTATGAGGTTAACAGAAAGTGTCAACAAGGCAGGAGCAAGGCAGTTTGTCTTGATGACTGCTTTTCACAGTCTGGCCAGTGTCTTCACCAGGTTCATGAGGACATCACTGAGAATGTGTGGCAGGTAACAGGTGGAATTTCTTCCTTCTAAATGAGACCATCGGTTGTATTGTGCTGAGCTTGTGTGAAAGTTAGTTTATCAGGAAAGTGTAAGGACTTAGAAAGTTCAGTCACAAAAATCAAACTGCCTCTTATGAGCACAGCCACAAGAGAGGAAGGCAGAGTTCCCTCTGCTACAGAGCAGGAGATCATTTGAGTTACCAGCCTCAGAAATCAACAGCTAACAGCAGTTTAGCTTAAAGTGAAGCATCTGTGTTTCCCAGAGTTCAAGCAGCAGACTGGTGCAAAGAAACCAAGAAGAAGAAGAAGAAAACTGCTGGGCTGAAGAAAGACGATGAAAAATCACAAGAAACCTGGGTTTTGGCCTGATTAGTGTAAATGGGAGATTCTTGGTCCTGTCTTTGAGAGACTCTGAGAAGGCGACTGAGTGCTATCTGCATGTGCAGTTCCCACTGTGAGGCACGGAGGCAGTATAGTTGGAAAATAGGTGATGTTTTGCTCCCTAGAAAGGGTGAAAGAGCCATCTGGCCAACGCTAACCATACCTGGAGAGACTTGAGGAGGGCATTCCATCTGAAAATTCCAGCTGGGAACTTGGGATTTCTATTCCGAATTTCTTGGATTTCCAACTTCCCACTTCAAATGGAACAGAGGATTAATTAGAATTTAAGACACTGAGCCAAAACCTGTAGTCTTAGTTCAGACACTTCTTCATCTTTGTGGTTCTGTTTAAGTTACCGTTTCATTCAGTCAGCATTTGACAGTTTCACCACTGTCGAGCAGGGACAGTTCCAGGATTTTTTAGGGCCCTTAGGAAATCAGAATATTTCATCAGAAATAAAATGAGTGTAGAAAATTGGTGTTGAAAACAGTGGGAAAATGTACATGTGCATCCCTGTGTTTTATTACAGATGTATTATTTGAGAAGTGGCACTGCACACGTGTTTAAACATAATTTTGTGCTGGATAATTGTTTTTGAAAAGTGGAACAAAGTATTTAGACTTGGTACTTAAGTAAAAAGTTATATTTCTACTTAAGTAACTTAATAATGCACAAGTTGTATAATCAAAATTAAGGTTCCTAAAGTAAATGTACTTATTCTGTAGAATGGAACTTTTGAGACTCATACAAATTGGATAGTTGATTTTTAACACTGTAGATCACTTTAATCTTGCAGCTTGACTTTAGTGCTGGGTAGCTTGAGCTATAGTGATGTAACTTATAATAATTTAATTAAAGCTTTAAAATAAACAGTATGGATTACAAATCACAAGAGTCCCCGTAGTGAAGTGGTTTACACATTTACTTTGCAAGTGGCAGGTCCCTGGTTTGATTCCAGATACGGACACAAGCTCCTCTCACCATGGAGGGCTGTGTCAGGAAGGGCATCCAGCATAAAACCTCTGTTAAATTACTGATGTGGACTAATCTGCTCAGGGAAAATACAAGGGAGCAGCCGAAGGACGGATTACAAACCACAATATCTGCATCCAAAATATAGTAGAAGCATCAAATAGCATAATACTAGCATATATGACTACCTAAAACATAAGAGCATTAAACCTGTACTTCAGTAAATGTACCAAGTTAAATTTCTACAGGTCCTGTGCGTGGTCTCATCATATGGTGTTGGATGTTGTAAGATTAATAGTACTCAAATCCAATGGCATTTGGTGGGGATCATATATTGCGGGCAGGCTGGTGCCACCCCATGCCCCCTCTCTGGACACACCCCTGCCTTTGAGCTATGTGTTGCTTCTGGAGGGCATTTTCTTAGCATCTCCATAGGTTGAATTTGAGCAGTCCTTTCCTGTGTGTAACCAAAGAGCCAAACAAATGGACACCAACGCAGCACCATAAATCCTGCATGATGCAGTTTCATGCAACAGCGCTGCAAAAAAAAAAAAAAAACCCTCTTCATTCTTGTATTTACAGGTCTTTACAAAAAAACTGTAGTTCTAGGTGAGGATCTACTGCTTTTCTCTGGCTTAATTAATGGATATATTGTGTTTTTTGGCTGACTGGAGACATTTAAAGACATCTTTCCAAGCATTAGGAAGGCTGTTTGCCCCTTCTGACATTTACAGACCCGAGAATTAATGTCAAAAATAAGCAGCAGGTTAAGAGAGAAAGAAAATGAAAAAGATCATTATGTGCGGGTATAAGCGGTACATTCTTAGGCCGTTTCCTCTGAATTACAGTCTTTTAATGCTGGTGAAACAGCTAAAAAATGTTAGAAGTTCAACCTAACAAAACCCAAATGCATCGATGCTGTTTGACCTGCAAATCAATAACTCCACGCTTACCAGACTACCACGCAAGCAACGTGCACTTCTGATCTGTAACCACCCCTGCCAGCTCATATTTCATCTCTGCCTTCACTTCCACAATCACGTCTATAAAATGCTACAGAAGCTGCTCGGAGAAATCAGCAGAAAATGTGGCGAGCGGCATCAATCACGCCTGATTTTATTTGCCTTAGCGTCGATGCGAGGAGCTCGGTGACAGCGATGTGGCGGGCGTCGATGAGCGGGAGGCTGGACTCTCTGCGCACCTGCTGTTTGAACCCTCTGTTCACATTCAGCACAGTCTGTCGGTATCTCTGACACGCAGAGACGTGCACGCTCGCACCTTTCAGATGATAGGCGCACATAGAAACAGGCCTCAGCTGGTTTTTATTTGTGTGTCTTTTGGAGATCGTTTGATATCTGTGAATCCTTTGAGGAATGATGGAGATTAAGGTTAACAGCTCGTTACCGAAACTAAAAACTTGGAAAATCGCTGTGGTGGCGACAATACTTTCAGCCATTTTCAAGCATTATTGGATTACTGACTTCACTCTCATTCCATTTCATGCTCCTGTTTTTGCCTTTCCTGTGTAAGTGCTCTAATTGCAATGTAATGTTAGCGTTAGCTTTTGAAAATTACTCATTGCAGCGATTGAGAAGAAGACCATTATTTCTCCAGGCCAAATTAAAATCTCTCTGTAGTTGGGCAATGGAATATGACTATTATATAACCCTGGTTCATTACCCAAATCTCATTATCTGGATATCTCCATGTAGCAGGGAGCTATTCAGATCCAGCTGCTAACAAGCCCTCACAGGCTGACATGAGTGCAGTGATCATCTACTGGCATTTGCCTTCCACTTCCACCTCCTCTTCCTCGCTACCACCCGTGACCCATCCAACACGCCATCAATTATTCAGCTGTGAACTTTATACGGCGTTTCTCTTCGGAAGCCTGCAGCCAAAGCAGGCAAGATGCGACAGCTTCGGACGGTGCGCCGTTAACGACCCCCGCGGTGGCAAATGCCACATTGGGAGAAGACATTAGCTGTGGCACAGGCTGAGAAAGCTGCACTGGAGAAATGAGTGCTGTAACATGTTGCTGAGCTGCTTTAATGAGGCGCCTTGTACTGTAAATTTGTGTGTCTGCAGTTTGCACAATGGGCATTCTTCAGAATAATGGCCTGTTTTCCTCCTGGTAGATGTGTTAGTGGAAAAATACTGTTTCCTTTTTAACAATAGACAGATTACATTCGCCTCCACCTGCAGAGCACATGTTATTCAGGCAGAAATCCAAATCAATGTGGAAAGACTCCCAAGATGCTGATACGTTTTAGACATCCAATTTCCCGCAGAGCTGACAGTACATACCCGCTTTCTTTGCGCGGAGATCAGATTTAGGCCAGAGTTGTCTGTCTGCTTTTTTTTTTTGTGTCGCAGGTGCAAAATGAAACGCCGGCCAGTATTATTTGAAAGAGCACGGAGCGTAAATGTTGGCTAGTATGCTAGAAAAAATGTAGTTCATCAGGCAGTAAAACGGACTAACTTAGATACAGTATCATCATTACATAATTTGTCCTGCAGCAGCACTCTCCACTCTGCAGCATCTCAGTTATTAGAGAAATCTATCTTGCCTGAGTATCAGGGTGGAGTGGATTCTGTTAAAAAATAATAAATAAATCACCTAAATACAAAACTATGCTTCCACTGGGAAATAGCTTCAGTGTATTTTTTATAAATACATCTGTAAAAAAAATACTGAAATATCTTCTGCGTCACTGTGAGGTTTCTGCCAAAATATTGCCACTCATCTGCTTTGGAAATCCATTACTGCCATGTGCAAGGCTCACACTCACATTTGCATGAGGTGAGGAGCGTGACACTTGAGGTAAATGATTTTTTTTAATGCTCAGCCTCACTTTTTGGGGGCAACCCTGAATCTCACAGCAACTGCAGAGAAACAAGAATGCAAATGAAAATGCTCCTTTTTTGCATTTATTTTCAGTTACATACAACCCTAACTACAAAAAGGCCGGGACTTTGCCTAAACTGTAAAAAAAAACACAATGTAATGATATGTAAATCTCATGAAAAAATATTTTTTATATAAGAACAATGAAAACATATCAAATGTTGAAAGTCAGACATTTTACTATTTCATGAAAAATACTACCTCACTGAACTTGAAGGCAGCAACAAGTCTCAAAAAAGTTGGGATAAGACCAACAAAAGCCTGGAAAAGTAAGTGCTACTAAAAAGGATAAGTTGGAGGAAACTAATAAAGTTAATTTGCGACAGGCCGTTCATGTGACTGGGTATAAAAAGAGCTCCTTAGAGAGGCAGAGGTAAAGATGGGCAGGGGTTCAGCAATCTGCCACAAATTGTGGAGCAATTTCAGAATAATATTCCTCAATGTTAAATTGCAAAGATTTTGAATGTTCCATCATCTACAGTCCATAATATCAGCAAAAGGTTGAGAGAATCTGGAGACGTTTCTGTGACCAAGGGACACTGCATTACAAACAGACAGGATTCTGTCATTAAATCACTGCATGGACTCAGGAACACATCCACACATCATCATCTGTGGACACAGCTGGCCGTGCCGTCCACACATGCATGTTAAAGCTCTATGCAAAGAAGAAGACATATGTGGACTTGATCCAGAAACACTGCTGTCTTCTCTGGACTAAAGGTCATTTAAAATGGACTGCAACAAAGTGGACAACTGTTCTGTGGTCAGACCAATGGACATCTGACATATTGTTTTTGGACATCATGGACATCATATCCTCCAGGTTAAAGAGGAGAGGGACCATCCAGCTTGTTATCAGCACTCAGTTCAAAGCATCTCTGATGGTATGGAGGTGCATTAGTGCCTATGGTTCTGGCAACCTGCACATCTGGAAAGTCTCCATCAGTGCTGAAACGTAGATACAGATTTTAGAGCAACATCTGCTCCCCTCCAGATAATTTCCTTCAGCAAGACAATGCTAAACCACATACTGTAGCTAATCCAACAGCATGGCTTCATAGTAGGAGAGTCCCGGTGATGGACTGTCCTGCCTGCAGTCCAGACCTCTCACCAACTGAAAACATTTGTTGCATCATGAAACGCAAAATTCAACAAAGAAGACCTGGAACTGTTGAGCAACTGGAATCCTACATCAGACAAGAATGGGACAACATTCCTCTCCCAAAGGTCCAGCAGCTGGTCTCCTCAGTTCCCAGATGTCAAAAAAGTTGGGACAGACTTTTTTTTTAGATGTGTTGCTGCCATCAAATTCAAGATGAGCTAGTAATTTTCATGCAATAGTAAAATGTCTCACTTTCAACATCTGATACATTTTCTATGTTCTTCTGTGGATAAAATATTGGTTTATGAGATTTGCAAATCATCACATTGTGTTTTTATTTACATTTTACACAGCATCCCAACATTTTTTGAATTGGCTATACAAAATAGTTCATTGCAAATAATAATGTGACATTAACAATCACATAAAAATGCTTAATCTGTGAAAAATGTCCATGAATTTAAAATATTTTAGTGTTAGTTTTTCTTTCTTTTCCATTGATAGCAGAAACACTAAAGCTTAATGGAATCCAGGTTTGTTTAAACCTGAAACCTTTTGCACAATAACTTTAGTAAATTTAAAACCCTGCAAACTTTTACTTTTAATACTAGAAATATTTTCAGAGTTACAGGAACTCAAAGTACATAGAGCTGGGATTTTCGAGCCAGGAGATATCCGCATGAAATTTTAAGGGCTGAAAAACACATTTAAGCTCTGCTACAAACTGCAACCAAATCATTTTCACACCCACTCAAAGTGTCACAATCTAAATCCAAAAATCTCATTTTTGATCAGCATGATTTTTTCTATAACCAACTTTGAGCATCAATATAATGGGATATATCCCTGCTTCAAAAGCAAAGTTGCACTAATTTAATGTCTGTGATGTGGAGGGAGAGAAGCAAGCACTGGTACCCTGGATATTTGATCTGTTTTCTGATAATTCACTCTAGAAAACTTCAAGATGTGCATTTAGGTAAACTTTCAGGTGTTATATCTCCATGTGAGATAGGTGGCTGGTTATGGCATATGAAAGGTCCCGTTTTATCTACATTTTGATACCAGGATCAGGTTCTATCTGTGATTCTGTCTGGGTCAAAATCATTTTCCAACATAGCCATATGTTAACACTAACAGTGTAACTTATGGCTGTAAAATGGAGAAGCAAAACTGGTGTTCATATGTTTTATATAACAACTGCAGGTCCTGAAGAAGTTTTTCAAAATCCCTGAATGGTCTGGATCACGACGGGTCACAGGATCAATGGGTGCTGGGGAGTTTTTCACCTCTGGAAATGTCTATTAAAAATCACAGTAAAGTTTGTTTATATAGCACTTATCAAAACTATCCACCCATGTTCTTCTGCTTATCCATTTCAAGGTCACTGGGGGGCTGGAGCCTATCCCAGCTGTCATGTGGCAGGAGGCAGGATACACCCTGGGCAGGTCGCCAGTCTGCTGCAGGGCTATCACAGACAGACAGACAACCGCTCACACCTACAGCCAATTTAGAGTCAGCAGTTAACCTAACGGGCGTGTCTTTGGGCTGTGGGAGGAAGCCAGGGGAACCCAGGCAGCCACATATTTAAACCCAGACACTTGTTGCTGTGAAACAACAGTGCTGACCACCACACCACCGTGCCGCCCCAGCATTACAAAGTGCTTCAAAAAACAGCCTAGGGCTAATATAAATGAGTCTTTAATAAGGATATGAAGAAAGATACTGATGACCTGAGCTGGAGGTCTTCAGGCACATCATTCTACGACCGAGGAGCCCTAACAGAAAACGTTCGGTCGTATCTGGGTGGGAACAGCTTAGCAGATTTACTTATGAAGTTATGAGGGCTCAAAAATACTGGAAAAAAATGACACAAATTTGAAAACTGCCAAATTTCAACTCACACCAGATACTTTAAGGGCCTGTAACTCAGAAAGTTTTCATGAACATAAAGTTTTGTACTAAAGTGATTCTGACGGGGTCAGGTGGGATCTTCTCTCTGAATTGGGTTGATTTCATGGAATTCCAGAGAGCTTCTTGTTAAGTCAGGACAAACGAAGTCTTCCCACTCTGCAGCCAAATTAGAAACATCTCCAGCCAGATTTTTTGGAGCATAGTTATTTTAAGGCCTTACATAAATTTTTATTGTCACAGAAAACTAAATCTGCAGGATGAGCAGTTTTATTCGGATAGAAAAGCAGCCACGGTTTGCTAGAATTGCTCCAAAATGAGGTTTTAAAAGCATCTTTTCCACTAGTATACTTCTACTGTGCGTCTTCAAACTGATGTGACACTGTGACCTCACTAACAGCTCAGTCCAGGGTGCAATCAGGATCAGCATGTCTGGTTTATACTGTAGCACCAAAGCACTGAACAAATACCACGCTAATTTATGTTACCACTACAGTAAGCCAAGAAAAGATCTTTATTGCAATAATGAGTAGAGAGCAATGCCTGCCACCACATCACTGAAACTTTCATGAGCCTCCACTGTGTGCACATGCCTGTGCAACAACATAATTAAGTCATATGTTTCACAGCTCCACTGCTGATTGGCTCTTTGGGGGGCAGAGTGAGAATATCACCATCTTTCCTGTTTCATATTTCTCCCATAAATTTCTATTCATGATTTTTTTCAGTGTCATGTCTCTCTCTTATTATGTCTCTGGTCAGGAATGTTTGACTTTCAAGTGTCCCCATGAATGTTCAGTGGGGTTGACGTCACATGGATGTGGAGGAAAGTCCGTGGCAGTCAGCATTCCTTGGTCTTTTTTGGTCTTTAAAGCTTTGAGGAGTGTTTGTGCTCATTATTCTGCAGCAGTATGAATCCTTCTCCACAAAGATGCAAACCAGAGGGTGGAGCACGTCTCTGGAGAATGGAAAGCTGCTTCTTCTCAGTCAGGGTGGAGTCAGTTCACTGCAGGTGTCCAACTACAGAGCAGCAAAACACCCCCTGACTTTTAAATATACACCCCAACCATGATTCAGTGTGGGTTCAACTCACTGTGGTATTATTCTCGCTCTTAAGTATATTCACTCTCCTGTTACTGCCACTAATCTCGAACTGGGTGGGATCCATCAGTAAATTGAACTTTTCCCATCATGCACTGTGAAATGCTGGAATGTTTGTTCTCATTTTCCCTCCTAAGAAGCAGAGACGCTCCTTCCTCATCCTCCGAGACCACGACTAGACTGATTCTCTTGCATTCTTTATTTAGTACATTCTATATCTGTGATAAACCTGCTTTTCTATCTCTCAGTGAGCAAAGCTTGATTATTGATCTCCTCATGGCGGGCTCACTTTTTCTTGCTTTGGATCCATTTGATGCAGTTTCCACTAAGCGCTTTAGAGCTCCATGCAGTGCCCCCTTTAGAAATCGTCAGTCCAGCCATGCTTTGGCACTGAGAAGGCCCCTATTTTCTCAGAATAACAATCCAGTTTCTCTTTTATTCAGTTCTGATGCCATGTTTCCCACTGTCGCAATGCTGCTTATTCAGCAATGTTCTTCTAGAAACTTGAAGCAGAGCCATAATTCTAACAGGTGAACAATGACTGCAGGTTGAATTAACTGAATAAGCCTCTGTTGAGTCGATCAAATCTAGCAGTGTGTCATCATAACGCCGCTTCAGTGGGAGGATACAACACAACTCACCATTGCTACATGCAGGACATTTCTAAATCCTAAAACTTCATCATATTTTAGAGATTTTTGGGAAATCAGAATGTAAGTGACGCAGGAGCTCAGCCGGCTCACAATCCATCACAAGTCACAGGTTACTGTACAGAACGAACTAATGAGAACTAAAATCCACTGAGAAATCAAATTCATCTGGTTCATCATCAAATGAAAGCGTTTGAGTTCAGGAGTATTATGACTACAGTACTGTGCAAAAGTCTTGAGCCATATTTTTGCTTGAAAACAGGAAATAGGTTCCATGATTTTTTAACGTACAAACGTTACAGGAAATATGGCACATAGGAAATTTTTTTAAACCAAGTTTGTACCATGGTTTACTTTTCTATGTTCATAATTACATTACTTTTGACATGATCTCCAAAATCACTGGCTGAAATGCAGCGACAACCCATGACAGAGCCTCCACCGTGTTTCACAGGTGGCTGTAGACAACCACTGTTGTTCCTCTCTCCTCGTCCGTACATATTTACAATCAGAACACTTTATTCATCCCAGGGGGGAACCTGAACCAGACATTTCAATTTGGATCCATCCCTCCATCAGACCTGTTTCCACTGATGTTCAGTCCACTTCTTGTGTCATTTTCATAGCTCAGCCTTTCCTCCCTGTTTCCCTTCCTTAAGAATGTCTTCTTGACAGCCACCCTTCCACTGAGACCATTTCTGATGAGGCTTCAGTGAACAGTAGATGATCAGCTGAAGGTCCAGATGCATCTCTCAGGTCCTGTGTCAGGTCTTTGCTGGATTTGTTCCTATTTCTTAAGGACATGTCTTTCAGATATTGCCAAGATATGCAG
>VUQH01078794.1:0-14940 GCA_015106775.1 Etroplus canarensis
TCCTTCCTGACCTCATCTGTCAATCTGTCCATCACTATTGCAAACAAGAGAGAGCTCAGAGCTGATCCCCGTTGTAATCCCACCCCCACCTTGAACCCATCTGTCACTCCTACTGCACACCTCACCACTGTCTCACTGTCCTCATACATGTCATTTTAACTGTTCTTTACCAATAACCTCTAACTATTATCATTACTATTGCACTTTACACTCTATTCTTTTTACACTTGTAATAATACACTGTACACATTATCCATATCCACAGTTTTAACTTACCATGCCAATATTCTGAACAATATAAATAAGCAGTCAATAATAATAATAATAAAAGTTAAATTCCTGTGCGTTGACATACTTGGCTAAATAAATCTGATTCTGGTAACTAGCCATTTTTTATCAAATTATCGTGAGTGCTTTGTAGTGCTGGAAATATATAAATTAAATATTCATAAATAAGTCTAACTTTTGTCACATAAAAATATCTGATCACCAGCTCCAGATGTGGAGTCCCGACAGTCTGGTGAGGCACAGTGGGAACCGCTGACGTTACGCCAGAAAGTATCTGGTTTCAGGCGGCTCACTATTGGCTGGTTTTGTGGTGGGCTGCGCTGATTTGCTGAGGCAGACAGCTCAGCATCGTAAAAGTCCGCAGATAGGGCTGCGTTTAGTTCCGAGAGGACCCACAAAGAGGGAGCGCGTCTCTGATCAGCTGTTCATCTGCGGACGTGTTGATTGTGCTGCGATTCATTCTGAACCAAGTACAAAGGTGAGTGCTTGCACTCTTACACCAATGTTTCAGGAAGGGCAGTAAAAGCCACACGCTCACCAATTGATGCCTTCTTTTATTTTTCCAGAAAAAAAAAACTTCACTTTGTTTGAACTTCATTTTCTCACAAGCAATGGTAAGTTTGTTGATTAAGTTTGTTTGATGAACTTTAAAAAAGTTTTTTCCTACACTTTTCATGCATTTCTATAGTTTTCTTGATATACTGCATTGGTTTAATTATGATTGCAAATGCCCACGCCCCTTGGCAAAACCATCATATTTCCTCAATGAACTGTATTCTGGGTTGCTTTTTTTTTTGTTTTGTTTTTTTTCTCGGAGCAACTTCTTGTTACAGTGTTTTTATCCACCAAGTCACAGTTAATTCAAACCACACTGCTTTTTGCCAAAAGTGCACAGCTGGGTGAATCACCTCAATCCCATTGTGTGAAAGCAGCCAAGAAGAACAAGGCATTTTAAAAGTGGCAGGCTGACCACAGAGTCCCACAGTGGTTTTCTCTGCGTGTCAGATAAGTCACTCTCAGGGGGCCAAATGGTTCAGCACCCACAGCTGTGATAACATCATGGCCTTGTGGTACCTTCAGTACTCCTAAGACAAACACCATAGGACAGAGGCTCAGCAACCTAAATATTATCAAAACTTGGACAAACTAATGGTATGACAGCAAAAAGTGACTACTGATTGCATTAGAGACATTTCTGCTGCTTTCCAACACCGGAGACTCATAATTTGTATTTTAATTTTTTTTTTTGTGTAAAGATCTAGCTGTAGATTAATATTCAAAGCATTATTTCATTAACTTGATTGCACCGTCTGATGGAAGATGGTGTTATTAATACTAAATGCATTGTCTTTGTGTAATTCCAAAATGTTGCTGTCATTTCCTGTCTTATACTGCACACCAGTCCACATCCTGTGGGCTTGGAAAAGCCAGAGAAGATATATGAGCTTTCGCACTCCACTCCAGACTCAGCTCTACTTTACTCTACTTACCCTCTAAAATTTGGGAGGCAGGGAGAGTTTTCTTAGTATGAAATGTGCATCCTGTGCTCTGAATTCTGGGTTTTTATTTTTGGAGATCACACTGCATGGGATGGTCTCCATAAAGCTGCTCTGAGGTTTCTCAGGAATGCCTCACTTGTTATACGGCCATAGAACGCAGTGATCTCAGCTAGTAAAAATCTTATTGGCCGAGTTCTGGAAATAACACAAGGAACTGTTCAAGATTCAGCTACACTGGCCTAACAGCTCTCTTGTCTGCTGCAACAGATGACCATAATTTGTCTTTATTAAAGCTGTTGACTTTGATAGAGTTTATTTAAATTCTTTCTGCACCACTAACTGTTTGTCTGTCTCTCATTAAGCAGCTGTGTTTAGGAGATTCTTTGGATTGCCTCCGGGACCACATGCAGTACATGAGGAGATCCCTGCAGGACTTGAAGCAGATAAGCAGGCCTAGGCCACTTAGTGAACCATGTGTTCAGTCTTTTGCCGTCACACGACTTTACAAACAGAGGGCACAGCAAGAGCGACTCACTCGACTACGTGCTTCAGATGCCAGTGAAGCCAGCACATATGACTCTGCCTGCTGCCTGGCCAGCCCACTGGAAGAAGAGGAAGAGCAACAGGAGCATGAAAGGCTGAGACAGGGCTCCCACAGCAGTGAGAGGAGTGTGGACTTTGACTCTGGTTACTCTGAGGCTTCTTGGCAGGATGAAGGGGTGGTGCTGAGGCGGACCAGAAACATAAGAGTTTCTTCTTCTGCCTGCCTCCGCACAAACAGAGGACCATCAGGTCGTATCCGACCCAAATCAACTTCAGATGCCTGCCTGGAGCGCTGGACATCATTTGAGGCCAGTAATCCAGAGGACTGGACAACGCTGCTGCTGAGCCGCAGCAGGAACAGACAACCCTTGGTTCTGGGGGACAATAGCTTTGCAGACCTTATAAAGAACTGGATGGACCTACCAGACCTACCTGAGCCAGCAGAACAAAAGTCCAATGCAGGCCGGCGTCTTGCCAAAGACATTTTGGGTAATGTGCGCCGGAGACTGGCGGGGATGTCTAAAGGTGTGGAGATGAGGCAGAGGCCAGGAGACTCCACCAAGGTCAACAGGGGTACAGAGGCTTCCAAACGAATGTCCTGTCCAGTAGGACTCCAAGGACTCAAACCTTTCTTTCATCAGTCCCACACAGGCCTACATACACTGGACACTGATTTCTACCAGTTCACTGCTCTCATGAAGACGGGCAGTCGGCAGCCCATCATATGCAATGACATCATTGGATACATTTGAGTAGGACTTTTCCTGCAGAAACCAATTTCAATAGGACTATTATATTTTCAATGTTTATATTTCTGGAATAAAAGTTTTTTGTATCACTATTATTATTAACATTATTATTTAAAGAAAATGTGTCCTGTTCCTGCTTAACTTTAAACAGTGCTAAATGCTGCAGAATTAAAAATAAATTATAACCATTTGTCAGTGAATTTTAATCTTATTCTTCACCTTTCACAAGACTTGGTGCTGGAAGCATTTTTAAAGACATCATTGCAGTATTTTGTATCGCATACACAAAATGACTGCCATTTTCTGATTAGTGTTTAGAAAACAAATATATTCATTGTATCTTATCAGTTGTTTAAAGTTGGATTAAAAATAGTAGGCTGGGTGTTGTGTGCTCATAAAGTGTACGTTTGTACATAGCAGCAGTGAGAGGGCTGTTTAGAAGATGGTTAGGAAAGTAACAGCTGTATAGCAGAAAAAAGCTTGTTCCTCAAAGAGGCATTTATTGTTCAAAACACATTTAATCACAAACACAGCAAAGATAAAAGACATCTATAAGTAGCTGCAGTGAAAATTACAGAGATGATTCACATGACATAATTTAACTTTAGCCACGAGAACCACGAGCATAATAATGTCAGCCTGTTAATGTGAGGGTGTGGAGTGAAACGGTGAGGTTGCAGAGAGGGGCTGGGAACTGAGGGCAGATGAAGGCCTTCTAGATTACTTTGGCTTCTCCTCTCTGAACATATGGTGGTATATAATTGTCTCCACTGTGCTCAGCATAGCCTTAATTCAAGCTAGATACCTGCATTGCCTCAGGAGCAGAATCATATACTTTTACCAGCATCTTCACAACATCTCAAAAGATGAACTGCATGTAGGTCAAAACCACAAGTTGACTTATTACTTTAGGGTAATGAAAAGGAAAAAAGGCAATTGCAGTTTGCCAAGATTCCTTTTTTGCTATATTTTGAGCAATTATATATCAGTTTAGTACTTTTTGGACATAGCTCATTACCAAGATTCCAGTTCAATTAACAATAAAATCACAGCATGCTAGTTCCAAAAAAGGAATAAAAACACAGATTTAGAAGCACATTTTAATTTTTGTAAAAAGCCATAGTTGTGAAATCATTTCATTTTTAGTTGCAATTTGCTTTGTCACACAAGTAGATCCATGCCAGTTTGTCAGTGGTTTCACAAGTACAGGTACCTGATTGTTGGCACCAACTCACAATCCTCATCTTCGGAAAATGAGGGGATTAATTCCAGCATTTTCTTATGTGGTGGGATGTCTTCCTTTGTTACCTCCTTCACCACCTCAGACACTCTGTAAAAAACGTTTACTTGCATGTAACTTTTGTCCAGAAATATGCAGAAATTAAATTTTGTGTTAAACGTCTGTATGTTCTCACTATTAGGTATATTAAAATGTGAACCCTTTATAAGGAAACAACAATCTTGCAATTTTTTCTAATCATTAACAAATGATGAAGCCAGTTATTAATGAACTTCTCCTATTATTAATTATCGTCAGTGTGTCCAAAGCATGATAAGGTTTTTGATTGGTTTTGTTTTTTGTGGCGTATATTTTCACATAGTATTACAATATATAAAAATACCAAAATAGAATAACAATCACACCAATAATAACAACAGTGTCATCTAAGTTTTTGTGCTCGTATTTCACTGGTCTAACACAGGAAGCCTGGGACAGGGCGACTGCACAGGAAGTGAATGCTGGAGAGGGCATTTGTCATGTAGGGTCTGCTGTCCACATGGCCAGCACTCTGCACCTCTCCCCTGTAGTTTAACCCAATCATAACAACAGGACCAGAGCCCCAGATACTTTAGCTTCAAAACAAGTTTGTTTCAAATACTCACAGCAAAGAGGTCTAATAGTGAAATATTTCAATTAACCCAGTGAATTATTGCCTGTAAAGTTTTCAGGTGCAAATTGATTTATTACATTTTCCCTCCTCCTCTCTTTTAGGAATTGAAACCTCCTACAGGGTCTATATTTAACTGATTAGGAGAGTTCACAGCACGAGGCATCTGATTTATTTCAAACACCCTCGGGCTAGTGAAACGTGGCTTTAATTTGCTGCAGCATTGAACATGCCCAAACAGCATGGCTTCTAAAATGCAGGAAAAAAAGTCACACTAATCTTATTCTTTAACTCTTTTCCTCAACAAACAGAAGGAAACTTGAGGAGGAGTTTCAGCCCTCTGTGTTTAGTGATGCATGCGAGTGTGTCAACATGCTCTCTCCTCACAGGCTCGGAGGAAACATCTCATCCTGCCATTAGCCTCTAAACAAACAAAGGACTGTTACTTATTGTGATTGTTTATACGTGCAGGGTCACATGAGGGTAGTGATGTGTAATACTGTACAGTATCTTTGCTTTAGCAACTTTTTATTAAGTATGACTGTGCGATGACAATAAAGATTTATCTTAAGACATACCTCTTCTTCAGCCTCTCTTTGTGTCCATTGTATAAGATAGCAGGTCCGTAGAAAAGACCGCAGACATTCAAGTTACTCTTTTCCTGCATAAAGACAAATAAATGAAATTTGTAGTACAAAATTATAACCACAGCAAGGCATGATAATAAACACAGAGAGAATGCATGCATTATGCAAAGATAATTTCTGCAAGGACATCAATCTGCAGAGCTAAAGGTCTGACGTGGCCTTAAACAACTTCAGAAGTTCAGGAAACCCTGCAAGCAAACCAAGGAAATCTAGCAAGTCAAAGGTTAAAAAAACTGGAACACTAAGAAGACTTGCCAATTTACTTTCCCTTTGCCTCTCAGAAAAAAAAAAAATCCCTCACAATCAATGCACCAAATGCCTGTTCGGAGCAAGAACGCATGCACATAAAAAAAAGGTTAGGAATCCTGTACTCAGATGTTCTTGTTGCAATGAACTTGTATGTATTATGAAGACAATGTCTCAAAGATTAAATGTACAGTATATGAGAAAGATAAGAATGGTTTGCACTAAAAAAGGAAGCGTGAAACATTATGACTTTTTATCAGAGTTACAAGCAAAGTTAGGGATGTGATGTATGGATTTTTAAACACTGCATTCTAGGATACTAAGTTCAGGTCAACCATCTTGACATTTCTCAAAATAGAGTATCACTTATTTCTCTTGTCTTTTGTTGCTGGTGATAAGATGAACAAACTGCACTATAGCTAAAATACAACAGTGTCAAGGCAGCCTGTAATCAAAGTATAGCTCTCAGCTTCTCAGAGGATTTAAAAGGTGCAAATGTTGTGTTATAAGTTAAAAACAGGAAGCTGCAACAGTCAGGTCAATTCTTTCAATTAGACTGTTCACTGTTCAGATTTTTGATATTTTTTTGTTGAATGTAGCATTTTAGTAATTAAAGAAGCAAGATTCAAAATAATTGTTTCAATTTGTCCTCATTTACTCCTCAAAGCCAGAGTGTAAAGGAGTTTTTTTTGTTGAAAAATGTTTACTAACTTTCACTCTCCATCCTCTGTAAAGGTGAGCTTAAAATAGCCATTCATTTCATACAATGGGCATTGTGTGCACTGGAGAGAGGGGAAAAGGTTAAAAAAAATCATAAAATGCGTACGTGGTAGCACTGGCTGTGAAGAAAGTGTGTTTCCTTGCTGAAAGAAATAAGCAGGCCATACCTTGATATACTCGAACAGATCTCCCAAGGTCATTTCCTGCCGACCGCCACATCTGCCCTCAACAAGGAAGTCATCCCACAGGGTGTATTTCTTTCCTGCGACCTGACGATAGACGCATCACACACAGCAACACACACATGGACAAAGCTGACAGATGAAGTACTGCTTGCTGTGAGGGATGTGCAGAAAATGGTTCAGGCCATAGCAAGAGCCCTGGGCACTCAAAGACGGGGAGACTGCATGTTTCATTGGTAAAGCAGCTGAGGACAGTCAAAACACTTGAACAAGCCACACTAAGGTCAAGAAGGTTTTTCCTCATATATGTTGAAGGCCACTCTTTTTTTCCCCATCAAGTTCCATCTCTGAAATGTCCCAATTTTACTATGTTTCTGTGCCAGTAAAAAAAAAAAAAAACCCACGTAGCTATGTAATGTAGTGCATTGGGGGATGATAATATTAATGCAGCTTGAGAAAAAGTAAAAAATGTTGCTTTTAAAATCTACATCTGTGTGAGTGTAAATCTGCTCCAAGAGATGGTGAAATAACAACATAGGAATTTTTCCCAAAGCCTGCCAGGTTTCACTTCAAGTTGTTGAAATTCTAACTTTGAGGGACCAATTCTTTCTCTGTTTCCTCCAGTTCTGGAGGCTTTTGAATATGGATATGCATTCTTTGAATTTGCTGCTTTCCCATATATTTACATTGTAAACAAAAGGGTAATTTAAGGTATATTTGTATTATTCATTTAATAAGGATTTTGAGCACAATATTTTACACAAAAAATTAGATTTTAAACCAGGAACTGATGTGGATAGATTAGTCATTATTTGCAGTTTTATATCTACAAGAAAGTGGCAACCTTTGGGGCTGAGAAGTTGATTGCAAAAAAGTCCCTTAAATGGTCACATTGAGCGTGAGTCAATTAACACTTAATTAGCATAACATACAAAGAGAGATTGTAATGTCAATAGTTTTGCTGGTGTCATGACATTATATTAAGTATATTGACCAAAGTTTGTTTCGATATCCATAGCTTAGTTGAGAACAGGGGGCACAAAGAAAATTATTCTGATTCTGATTAAGAATCACCAAGGCTTCATTAGACACTACAATTACCTGTACAAAATGAAAGATACAATAGTTAATGAGATAAAAGATTGACTATCTGACTGATTACCCTTCTATATGCCCTGCTGCAAACTTGGCTAAGTTACCATGACTATTTTCTTTTGCTTTAAATGCTCACACAAATTAGGAGAAAAAGATGATGCTCTACAGTCAAAAGCTGAGATGCATTTGTCACATCAAGACACTGTGATGCAAATGTGATACCAGTCTGTGATTCTAGATGAAGCATTATTAATGCAGTCAGTCATTAGCAGAACTTTACAAGCAATTACAATTTTTTTTTTCCTCATGCTTGAGTGTCACTCTGTATAAGTACCTTCAAACCTCTCACTGTCTCATGAGAACAGATTTACCACGCTACAGGGCTGGCCTTTTTTCCCTTGTTGGCTGTGTCAATCTCTTTCAGGTGATTGGTGGAGGGAGCTGACCTAATTAGGGATGCAGCACACCTGAGCAAGTTGGGCTTTGCACTATAAGTCAGCCCTGTCAGAGCCTCTTTGGGCTGATTTCTTTCATTATTCTCCTTTGTCCCAGGCTGATTGGTGGTTTTTTGAAGTTTGGCTATTTCATGCTTTTAATCAACTGTATACTTATCATGTACTCAGGTATTGTGGACTTAATGAAAATCACATATACTATTGCTAAGTCTCTTTACTTTATTCAATTAAAATATTCAGCATCACTATGTGTGGCCTCCCTTGTCATGTTCTTTTGAGCTTTTGAGCCATGTGTGGTGCCTCGCCTGATGCAAATGGCTCAGGATTCTTCACATACAGAAGTTAAATCAAAATATGTCACATAGTCAGATGACCCTGCTCACTTACAGGCTCTGTCTGGTAGAAGTTGTGAAGATCAAAACTCGGCTCGAGTTGTGAATACCAAGACTCTGTCTGAACCTGGGTCCAATTATCTCTGCTCCAGCAGCCAAGGGGAACTTTCTGACTAGCCCTCACAACTCCCACCACTTATGGGGTTTGAGGTTATGGATACACACTCTCGGCATACTTTTCCTTAAGTCTATCTGGGTGTCTATGTCCTTTGTCCCAGTTTTCAGACAAAGCACATTTTGTTTGCAAGATGCACCTCATAAGGCTGGCCATGTTATCTTATTTTAATGGGTGAGCAGCATGCATTTTTAGTACAATCCTAAACTCTCCATGGGCAGAACAAGACCTAGAACATTTATATATGATAGAAGGTGTGATTATATGAGCTTGCAAATGCAACATCATTGTTGAACTGTAAAATGGACCTTTTTTTGGTGCACCCATGCTTTTGTGTGCAGATGCTGATTTTACACAATGTAAAGAAGGCGTGCAGTCTATTTTTAATCTTTGTCCTCCCTTCCTCTCTCTCATGTCTGTCACCCAATTCTGGGAGGAACTTGAAGCCAATCAGCTACTATAGTGACGTCAATTATTCACAGTATAGCAGAAGAAAAAAAATAAACAAGAAAGCTGGAACCTAACTGGGTGCTGGAAACAATTACAAATGGTTTTCCACAGGCACAACTGCAGTATTTTTTTGTCATGGAACTTCTACAATAAAAAAAAATGCCCTAGTGAAATAGCTACCTCTGGGGACAGAAATGAAATGTAAAACAGGAAGTTATTGTTTTTTGCTCAAACCAAATTGGCACAGCGGGAAAAAAAAACTACATCTGCTTTTTGTTTTTGTTTTTTTGGAGAAAACACAATTTTCCGTACCACATAATATACCCTCAGACACTTTTAGCTGCAGTTTTGATTAGGGTAGTTTATTAAATCAACTGCACTCATGGTGGATAGTGCAGTTATAAATCCCATTAAAACAAGTCAAAAGAAAGACCATTATCACCTAATATCACTATATAAGCAAACTTGGGAGAAGTTGTCTGGGGGTTAGACTGCAGAACTGCTGTCTAAGAGGTCACCTGTCATGTAGATAAGTGCTTCCAAGTGCTGCTTTGTGACTAATCGCAGCTGCACATGTTCAGTTTAGCCTTGTGGTCAGAGTTTCTGCCTTGAAAAAGGCAAGCTAAGATTGTTGGGGTGCTCAAGGTAAAAGCTTTCAACAACTTTTTTGTCTGAAAGTTATTATCAAAAATGGCAATGAATAAAGGAAAACAAGCTCATTCTCTATTTGACAAGTTTTCAACCTCAAAAATGTGTTCATCTTTTAATACTATAACTGTTCTGTGTTTAGGTTTGCTGTTGTAATATATAAAATTACTCATTTTATCATCTGCTCTATGGCCTGTATTTTAGCTTCAAACTTCCCCATTAAACATAAAAGAGCTTTCAGAACAATAACAGACAAATTTTCAGGCTTAACCTGTAATACTTCCGGCCCTGATCTGTCCTCCCCTGCTTCTCATTCTCATTTTCCATAGTCCTTCAAACTATGTCAGTGTTTTTCTAATCTAACAAATTTTCCAAATTTTCTCTTTTTGTTTGTAACTTCTGCATCATTAGACACAAAGCATGATGTGAATTCCCTCTCCCTGTGTTGCATGTTCAGATATGAAGTTCCCCAGCAACTGACATTAGCAGCCAAAAGTGCAGGCTGCTTCCTCTTGTTGACAGGAAGCCCAGTGATCTCCTCTTCTCTTCCTTAAATATGTGAATCTAGACAATAATTGATCTAATCTTAAAGCTAGCTACATACAGTATCAAATATGTATGCTCACCTTCTGATTTTGCATTCTTAAACTGTAAAAACAGGACTAGATATGAAAAAAGGAACATAACAAGGGATTTTTTAAAAGTTCACAAGTATGGAAAAGCCCTCCTCTCCTAATAAGATGAGATGTAGAAATTCCCTCAATAACAATAGATTTAATTATTTTAATATGCAACATATGTGTTTTAAACTGTTGTGTATTGTGATACTGCATTATATTCAAAAATGTTTAAATTAACTTCCTTTATTCTGTTTGCAATAGTACAGTACAAGGTGAGCACTGAACTCCATACGGCCCAGAGACAAAAATGACCTTTTAGCAGCAGATGTAAGCAAGTAGGAAAAGTGAATGTAAGCCATTTTTCTGCCTTATGCCTTACAGAATGACATGATAAAAAGGTCAGAAAGATCCAGCTGCATCACAAAGTGTTATTTCCAGTGTGTCACAGCATACTATTAGAATTTTCAATATAGTTCGAAGCAAAAGCGGACCAAAACAAGACTGAACCTATAATCAAAAACCTTTAAATTTATTATTAGACACAAAATAGTGACATAAATTATTTCTCTATTTAAGATCTACATGTCTTCATCTTTTTTAAAATTTTGTTCACATTTTAGAAAGGTTTGTTGTTTCTAGTCTTTCATGTTTTAGTTCCAGCCACTTTAAAATCCCTAGGGCAGTTAACAACATATAAACTGATACACAATACAGTCTTTTATGATAACACGGGCAACTGATTGACGGAGTCCAAAAATAGACCCCTCCATCTACAGATATACATGGAAGCATGGAAACAGCCAGGGGAAGTTCAGCTCATGAACCTGATAAGGACGTAAAAAGAATTACAGTCTGACTGACACACAATTGTGCTGGTAATTTTGCACAGGCCACTGAATTTGGAGAGAAAATATAATGTGTATTTCAATCTTGCCCTTTAAGACAATCGAGCATTTTCATAGACAGGAATTAACCAGTGACCAGTAGGCAAACTTTGATAAGCCTTCCTACCTTCAGTCTGCCACAAGAAATACCCCTGCACAGGCAAGCTCCTGTCTCAGCTTTACTCTCTGGCACAAATCCCAACAGTGGAAACACTTTTACAACCGAATGAGGCTTGAGGCCCGTTTCTTCAAAGGCTCGTATTTTCCTTTTGAGGCCCTCAAAGTGAGCTTTGGAAGGTGCAGATGGCGAATCTGTGTGGTCTTTTTCGTTCATATTTTCTTCTTGATCTCTTGAAACTTCCTGTAGCTCTCCATTTACAGGCCCAATGTCTTGGAATAGTTCTTAACTGAACCTGAAAGTTAAGTTGCGCTTCACTGCTGAAGACTGCTGAATATGATGCTAACTGCAGATATACTGAGGTTAAAGCACATGGTCATGTGTCTTTTTTGCTGGACTGGAAGTAATTAAACACTCAAACTACTTTGTATAATATTATGCTAATGACACATCTTAAGATGATTTAAAAAGTATGTCTTCTTCACTACATCCATGAACCTTCTCTGTGATCTTCCTCTTCTCACCTTGCCTGTCTTGTAAAGTTTTACAAAACGGTAGTGAGGAAGCAGACTGAGGGCAGCAGACATCAACAAGACTCAAAGAACTGATCTGCATGGCCAGTAACCTTATGGGTGTTAACCTGATTTTGACAGAGGTGTCAGAAAGTAGAATGCTGTCCAAGTTAAGGATAATATTGGACGATCCTTCACACCCTCTCCATGAAGTGCTGGACAGGCACAGGAGCACATTCAGCAAACCGCAGAACACCACAGGAAATCATTCCTACCTGTGGCCATCAGACTCTACAATTCCTCCCCTTAATACCCAGACTGTTTTCTTTGGACATATCGTATATGAAGTTTTTAAAAATTAAAAATAATTATGGGACATTACACTTTTACATACAGATTTATACAGTTTCATTTTTTATCTATTCATTTCTGTATATATTAATTAATTAATTAATACATAATGGGGCATCTGGACCCCTAGAAATTTCCCCCGGAGATTAATAAAGGGTTCTGACTCTGATTGCCACCTGGACTATTTCTCATGTGGCCATATCTGTTATATACAGACCTTTTTTCATATAGGTCTGTATATTTTCATTTTTCTATCTCTCATATTTATATGTATTTATAAACCTTGAAAGTTTATGTGACACTGCACTTTTAACATATAGGTTTCTACATTCTCATTTGCTGTTTTAGTATTTATATATACTTACATCTAATGGCACATCTGTAACATAACCAATTTCCCCCTCTAAATAAAGGATTCTGCATTTATTGTAAACATAAGCTGATAATCAGTTTCCTCTTCTTTGTATTCACTTTATCATTCAGAACTTGCGTAATACTTAAATCATAAAACAAATGGTAAATGATACAGCCAATTACATCACAATACCAATGGTTAAAAGCTTTCAGCTGCTTCCATTAAGCTTTGTTTATACAATGTTTGTATGAAAGCAGAAAATCAATGTTTCAGTTAACGCTTTTACTGCAAGAGATAGCTGTCAGTCCATATCAGGATTCAAGACTGAAAGATATTCTCTTCATGTGCTAATCAAGACTTAACAGTCCATGTCAAGTCATAGTAGTGTCACAGACAAGTCCTGCTTTGACATTCAGTGTAATCAGAGAATATATTTATAAAAAGTTATCGTACAGCTACAGAAACAAATGTGTTTATGTTTTGGCCTTTTTGCCCCAAATGGAACAATAGCACTGTTATGTAAAACATGCTCTTTGTCTGATTAGGAGTGTCATCTGCTACTTGATCACTATTGATTACCAATCTCCTTTAGGCTGCAGTGAATGAACAGATGGCTGGGGCCTCCAACTGCTCACTTCAGAACTCTGTAATTATCATACCCCAGAGAACTGTCAGGATACCAGCCTTATATGGTGCCATATAAACATGAAAAGAAAATGAGGTACTTAGTACTAAAGAAAGTTTTTATTTTAAATTTAGGTCCATTTTTTGACAGGTAACTTGCGATATACTGGTAGAGGGTGAAGGCGGTACAGGGCTTTTCTCGAGAGAGTGCAGAGTCTGACACATAGACTAAAAGGAGTGAGATGCTTTTGAAAGGCTTCCATTGATGTGTAAAACAGTAAACAGAATTTCAATGTGATTGTCTTTCAATGAGAAGATAACAGCATGCCACCTGACTGAAAATGACCTGGGGCAGAAGCACTGAGTCAATAAAACCCTTACAAACAGGCCTCTGACATGCTGGAGCCTGCACAGACACTCAAGCAGCAGATGCCTTACAGAGGCGCATTTACAAAGCAATGAATAATATCCAAAATTTAAAGGGATGTATGTCATGGTTCCAATGCAAAACTCTGAAACATGGATATAAATATTTACCTCCTGAGGCCTGAGCTCGTCTTTGGGATTCAGGGGAACAGGTCTATGTTGAGCAGAATGAAGTAAAAGGTGCGGAAAAGTCTAATATAATGTCCCCATATGTGAATACAGGGTCTCAGGAGGATAATTTATTTCCATTTACTGCAAGTTTCTTACTGTGCATTTTAGTTTACACACATATTAAGATGGATCTTGTTTTTTGATCTTCTTGTTCTTCTTGTTCTTCTTCTTGCTCTTCTTCTTCTTCTTCTTGCTGATCCCATTAGGGTTGCCACAGCAGATCATCTGCCTCCATCTCACCCTATCCCTTGCATCCTCTTCCCTCACACCAGCCCTCTGCATGTCCTCCTTCAGCTTCTCAGTGGTCGTCTCTCTCCCTTTACCAGTCATAGTCCCTACATTTAAAGTCCCTACTCTTACGCCCTCGTACCTTTCCTTCTCTCTCTCTCTCTCTCTCTCTCTCTCTCTGTCTTCTTCTTCTTTCAGCTGATCCCATTTCCCCTCTCCTCCATCTTTTTCTTCAGCCAACAGTAGCATAGTTTCCACTGGCACCCTGTTGGCTAACGGCACCAGTGGCGGTCGCTGTTAAACCAGGCTGCTATCGATCCAGTATGGAAGTTGTATTATTAATCCACATATTTGATTTGGCAAAGATTTTTCACCAGATGCCCTTCCTGACGTGGGACCAGCACTACGATTACACTTGTGGGCCCTTGTGGCTGGGCTGTCTTTTGATGCCTTATACTTTTATTTATTTTTATATTGTATTATTTACTGTGTACACAGACACGTATATACAAGCACTTTACTAAACGTCTGAAGGAGAGCTACCGCAGGTAGACCCTTCCTGCTGCAGTCAGACTGTATAACCAGCACTGCTTTCAACAGACCTCACATACTTTTCTTAAACCTATATCATGTCACTGTGAGAAAACCAATTCAATTCAATTCAATTCAATTCAATTTTCAATTCAATTTTATTTATATAGCGCCAATTCACAACAAAAGTCACCTTGAGGCG
>VUQH01078799.1:4548-54178 GCA_015106775.1 Etroplus canarensis
CCACACACACACACACAGAAACTGGTGCTTTACCTCCCCTAGGAGTTATTCTTAACTCGCTGACTGAGGCACGCTCTGTGTGTTTTTGTGTGCATGTGTCTGTGTGTCTGCTTGCGTGCATGAGTGTTAATGTGGACCGTGCATGGGAGGGGGGGGAGGTGTGTGTGTGTGTGTGTGTGTGTGTGTGTGTGTGTGTGTGTGTGTGTTGGGGGGGCTAGCATGTTTTTGTGCGTCTGTACTGCTGACTCCACACATGATCCCGATTAAAGGCTGGCGGGAATAGACACAAACACACACATATACACTGCACACGCACTTTCATCTACACTATGCACTAAAATTCATTCTCACGCACATACACACATGCTCTCCTGCACACATGTACATACAGGTACATGTGCATCCGAACATGCACATGCACTGTGGGGTTCTGTGGGGCCCGATCCCATTTCACCCCTGAGGCTTTTCTACCGACAAGGGGCCAATGTTGGAAAGAGTACTTGAATTTGCAATTTTTTTGTGGGCATTTTCATACCAAAAAAGCAGATTCTCAAACATTAAAATTGACCTTGTTACGGCCACTTAAACATGCTTTTGAAGAGCCACAGCAACACCAAGGATTGGGGACGTAGGGGTGGGGATGGGGGTGATGTCATCACTATGTAAAACCTAACATCATTCCTAGGCAACCACAAGTGTCCTAGGAAACCAGATGTGTTGAGAGCATAAAAGGGAGTTTTGATGCTCCGTTTGGTAAATATGATACCATGAATAGTAAAACTGCCATTCATCAGCCTGCTGAAGAGGCTGATGCTTTAGTGACAACATAACAAAGACAAAAGTTTACCCAAAAGCCACAAAATGGTGAAGGACAAGTCGAGGACCTCCAGAACAATAGAAATTTAATGAAATACATTACAAGGGGCCACAAAAAGTCAACAGGTGACCACAAATATAACAATGGAGTGAATATTTACTTGCTCATTTCTTTGGTCAACACTTAGACAAACATATACAATGACAGTGGAACTGAACTACCTAATTTGAAAAAATGTTTCTATTGACTACCTGACATCATTCTTACACAATGTTGCAAAAAACTACAAGAAAGCTGTGTAATTTGTTTTTTCTGTTAATGTGCAATAATAGCTACAAGAGAGATTTGGAGTTGTTCTTTAGGGTCTGTCCAGTTAGCTTCTTCGCCCTTTATCAAGTTCATTATGGGAAAAAGTTGCTTTTGCTGCAACAATTACGATTACATTCTTACATGGTCTACAGTTTAAAAAGACTGAGATTCTATATTTACTCCTGAGAGATTTATCCACCTCCAATAACAAAAACAACTGGAGACACAAGAGCCAAAAATGAAACATTATGAGCTAACATTTAATCCCAAACTGAAGAGAACACAGAGGCTACTTAACTTGTTCAACTTGACGTAATTGGTATTGAAAGTACTTTCCTTTTGGTACATGTTGGCTCTACATGATTTATTACTCACATCAATAAAACACACACACGCTGACACACTGTTGGATGGTATTTATGTGAACACAATATGGTTCTAGTTACAAATAAAATAGCTACAGTAAGAATCCCACCGCACACTGGAATAAATCTATTGTTGGTATATATCAAGGAAAAGTATTTTGTTTTGGTTCAACACCCCCTTTTAGTGCCAGAAAAACTCTTACTGCTTTGAATGTCATAAAAAAAAGAAAATCTTGTGATCTAACTGTTCAAAGCACAAAAATCCTTGAATCATCCAATGAGAAAACTTGTAGCAAATAGGTCATTAATAATAGTGTCATTACATTTGCTAGGTTACCATCAGTTTTTGACTGGATGTGCACCAAGTAACTTTGGGAGACGTTTCACACGTTAACTCCGGATGTCAGGAGAATCAGGTCAGGACATTGTCCAAAGTCACTCTTTGTCACATGTAGCTCACGACAGGAGAGAATCTGCTTCAGTGTGTGCTCGCTCCTGGAAATATACGGTGTGTGGTTTAGGCAAGAGAGCTGAAGGAGGAAACCCACACGATCCCTGCTTGATAGCGGTGAATGCAAGAGGCTATTTCCTGCGCTATGTGCACATGGGTGTAAGGCATCATCACATGCACTAAAGACTGGCTAATGTCCAATGTAATAGTGTTGGACATTTTTTTGCCACATGCATCTCTGGTGCTGTCCAGTAAAGTTCAGGAGTGGAGGCTGTCCTTAGAATACATTTGCAGGCTTGTGTTAGCCTAGTTTTCTTTGTTGAGTAGTGTTATAATCATTGAAATATACCCTGTTTTTTATAACAATGCCTTATTTCAGTTGTAGCCATTGAATGCAAATAAAAGCTGTAATTATATTTTCATGTACAAATTTATTTGGATACCATCTTCCATGTTAATGTGTGAGAACTTAAGTTTTCACTAGCTTTTTTCTTTTGTTTTCACTATTTGGTTTGCTTTACGAGATACAGGGAAAGATTTAAGAAAAGATTTTAGTTTTGCAAAATAAAGAGATTCACAATATTAATCCTGTAGATTAGAAAATGGCACTTAAGTATACACAGTGTGTTACGACGGTGACACCAAAGGGTCCTGAGCAAAACATGTATGCGTGAAAAGTTGGGTGCAAGACCAGACTTGAGTGAAAAAAACATATTTGGACACCACAAAGCAAGTTCATTGAAGACTAGAGTTATAATTTTATTCTTCTGTTTGCCATCCTTTGGTCTGCAAAACTGCTTGATAATATCTGATACCACATGTGTAGTTAATCACATTTAAGATGGCTATGGTCTGAACCTTCTCGCTGAATAGGGCCTTTGGTGGCACCCTCCACCCCAGTGTGGCTGCTACTGTATTTTATTACAGGGCAGCCACATCTCCTAAAGCTCCTTTCTGGAGACAGGAGGTCTGTGCACATTAAAATCATTATAAATCACAGAATTTTCAATCAGTTTTTAAGTGCACTTATTGTTTTTTTTTTTTTTATTTCTGAAAGAATTTTCAGATTACTCATTAGCTGTCCCAGACTGGTTGTTCTTGTTGTTAACTTTCTAAATTGATATCACAGTAGTCATCACCACTGGTGGCACAGTTTACCATTCTTGCACAGAACTGAAATACTGGATTCCCAGAAAGCCATATAGTTATACAATGGCTGTGATTTTATCTGTCTAATATCTACCTCACTGTTTACCCCCTCTTGTAATACTTTATCAGAGCTGCAATAAATAGTAAGCACTTGACATTTCCTACTGCTGTTACTTTACATTAATAGCATTAATTTGGCAGAACATGGCAACAGGAAATCCAACGTATTAGTCACTGACTTTTGCAGAGGTTGTAAAGATCATCTTTGATTCAGCATTGTTCTCGATTTATTTATTCTGTTGCATTTCTGTTTGCTATGGCATACCACACTTTTTTGCTATGAGTCACTACATAAACACCCTTAAAGGTTACACTGGTTCTGGCCAGCATTGGCACCAGTGTTACCCCTAAGCCAGTGGAAAACCGCAAAAGATGTACAGCTTGATTTGAGAGCTATTTGTAACTTTTTATTTTAAATTTTCTGATGGTTTCTTGACAAAAACTGTGATAAATAACGGTGTTACCCAGTGAGCTCCATCAATTTTTGAAAGCAATGTCTGCTTACAGCTGTAAGGATCTTGGGGAGTACCACTGCAAATACCATCCATCCATCCAATTCAGTTCAATTCAATTCAATTCATATAGTGCCAATTCACAAAAAAGTCACCTGAAGACGCTTTGCACTATAAGGTAAAGACCCTACAGTGTTAGAGGGAAAACCCCAACAATCAGATGATCTCCTATGAGCAAACACTTGGTGACTGTGGGAAGGAAGAACTCCCTTTTAACAGGAAGAGACCTCCGACAGAACCAGGCTCAAGGAGGGGCAGCCATCTGCTTCGACTGGTTGGGGGTGAAGGGAAACGGAAGAGAGAAAGGAGAGCAAACAGAGACACAGACTATGATAGAGAAAAGGCAAAATTTAACAACATGCAGCAGTAGCAAATAAATACATGGGGGGTGAAAAGAGGTGGGTGGAGAAGCTCCTCAGCAGCCTAAACCTATTGCAGCATAACTAAGCCCTAACTATTAGCTTTATCAAAAAGAAAAGTTTTAAGTCTAATCTTAAATGTAGGGAAGGTGTCTGCCTTACGAATACAAACTGGGAGCTGATTCCACAGGAGAGGGGCCTGATAGCTGAAGCCTCCCATTCTACTTTTAAAAACTTTAGGAACCATATGTAGGCCTGCACTCTGAGAGCGAAGTGCTCTATTGGGAAAATATGGTACAATGAGGTCTTCAAGATAGGATGGGGCTTGCTTGTTGAAAGTGAGTAGAAGGATTTTAAATTCAATTCTGGATTTAACAGTGAGCCAACGAAGAGAAGCTGATACAGGGGAAATATGATCTCCCTTTCTAGTCCCTGTCAGAATTCTCACTGCAGCATTTTGGATCAACTAGTGGCTTTTTAGGGAGCTTTTAGAACAGCCAGATAGTAATGAATTACAACAATCAAGCCTAGAAGTAATAAATGCATGAACTAGTTTTTCAGCATCACGCTGAGACAAGATGTTTCTAATTTTGATGATATTACAGAGGTGAAAAAAGGCAGTCCTACATACTTGTTTAATGTGAGCATTAAAGGACATATTCTGGTCAAAAATGACTCCAAGATTCCTCACAGTGTCACTGGAGGCCAAAGTAAAGCTGTCCAGAGTAAGTATATAGTTAGAAAGAGCCTCTTTGAAAAGTCCTGCAACGATGGCATCTAACAGGCATGTTGATGGTTTGTAGGAAGTAATTACTCACATTAGCTCAGAGAGGTCAACAGAAGAGAAGCAGCCCAAACAAACATCCACAGTTGATGCCACCATATGTAACAGCACATCTGTGGGTAAACTATGAATCATTTTTTCTCTAATGGATAAAATTTTATTTATAAAGAAATTCATGAAGTTGTCACTCCTGAGACCTAAAGGAATACATTGGTCAACGGAGGTCTGACTCTTTGTCAGCTTTGCTACAGTGCTGAAAAGAAACCTGGGGTTGTTCCTATTCTCCTTGATCAGTGACGAAAAGTAAGATGTCCTAGCTTTACGGAGGTGTTTTTTTTTCTTACAGATTAACAGACTATTTCTCCAGGCCAGATGAAGGTGTTCTAAATTACTCTCCAATTTCCTCTCCAATTTACATGTTACCTACTTTAAGATGTGGGTTTGTGAATTAAACCAGGGAGTCAAAGCTCTCTGATTTCTTGCTTTCTTTCTTGGAGGAGCCAGAGTATCCAGAGTTTTACATAGTGAGGTTGCAAGCCTATCAACAAGGTAATCAACCTCAGTGTAAATAAATTTAGGTAGCTGTCCTGCATTGTGTTGACACATGGCATTGAAGGAAATAATGATGATGGTTGAAACATTTCCTTAAATTTAATCCCAGCACATTCTGATAAACATATACTGTAGTGAAATTGTTTCCCAGTGCTGTGTAGTCCATTACTGTAAACTCCAATGTTATTAAGAAATGGTCAGACAGAAGAAGATTTTCAGGAAATACTATTAAATGTTCAGTTTCTATGCCATATGTCAGGACAAAATTGAGTGTGATTGAAACAGTGAGATGGTTCATTTATGTTTTGTGAAAAGGCAATTGAGTATAGTAATGAATTAAATGCAGTGTTAAGGCTGACATTTTCAACATCTACATGAACATTAAAATCACCTACTATAATTATTTTATCTGAACTGAACACTAAATTGGATAAAGAGTCAGAGAATTCATACAAAAACTCTGAATAAGGCACAGGCAGCCAATAGACAACGACAAATAAAACTCACTTTTGAGGTTTCCATTCAGGGTGATCAAGGCTAAGAGTAAGACCTTCAAATGAATTAGTTAGTTGATCAGTAAACTAGAGTTAAAAGTTGCTGCCATTCCTTTTCCTCGGCCTGTGCTTCGAGGATTCTGACAGTTAGTATAACTTGGCGGAGTTGATTCATTTAAACTGATGTATTCTTCCTGCTGTAACCCGGTTTCTGTGAGACAAAACAAATCAATATGTTCATCCATCCATCCATCCATCCATCCATAGCTAGACAGACAAGTGGAAGCTTAATTTGATTTATATATATCTTATTTAAACTCAGTTAAAACACACTAATAAATCTACATGGCTGAAAATTTCTCCTACGTGTGACAGACAATGTAAAATCACAATACATTGTTGTGTGCAGCTTTGGAATTAAATAGGGTAATACAAAGGTAGAGCAAAGTTTATAGAGTTGGCAGGTGATTGGAGCACATCACCTACCATGTGCCAAAAATATTGTTATCTTTTTGGCTGGGAGTCCAAAGTTTAAGTGTCATTTCTGTGTCATTACTTCATAATCAGTAATTTTATAGCAGCTCTGCTCAACTGCGTATAAGTGGACAGTTACAGGGAGGAGGGAGGACATTTGTGATTTAACAAGGCAGATCAACAAACCAGATCTGTAATAACTTCATTTTGACACTATCGGTATCATTTTTTTGTCCATTTAAAAAAAAACAGTTTTTCCTCTGGGTCCCCTCCCCCCCAAAATTGAAAAAAAAAATAAAAAAAATTCTGGATTATTTCATATTTTTTAATGGTTTCAACCCCTTTTACATCCTAAGAAGATTATTGAGGTTATGAAGCTCAGGTGAGGTCATATTAGGAAAACATGAGAATGTTTTGCTTAAAACAAACATGAACAGAAATGTCCTTTCATATGTTTTATATCATATTTAGAAAAGGGATCCTTATAATGATGAAAATATAATACAATAGGGCTCCTACTGCAGTGTGTAAACTCACATATTCAGACAGCATTCTTGTTTAAAACTTATTTATACAAGACAGTCTGCTCTAGACAAACATGCTGGTTCACAACATTTCACTGTGAACTGGACTCAGGATCAGAATCAGAGTTGCAACAACTGGAGCACAGAAATATTGACCTGGTTAATTGGTGCTGACACACTGCAAGAAGTATGGGAGTGACACACTGTCCAGAGGAAAGCATAACAGCAGCTCACATATTAAAGCGTAGATAAGGCAGGCTTCATGGTGGCAGACTAAACATAAACAATCTGCAGGTATACTTTCAGAGGCTGAGGAATCTTTCCACTGCAGCGGCACGGCAAACTTGACATTCAAAGTAGAGCTGGACTAATATTCAGCAAAAGATTCAGCACGCATGGTGAGAATACATCCACACTGATGTGCAGACTGAACACCTAATGCCTGTTTCACTACTAATACGAATAAGCACACAGACTCCCATATACGGTACAGTATTACCCATATACACAATAGCAGCAGCAAAAAACAAAAGCTGCACGATAGATAATCAGCCTTAAGTCCTCATCTAAACTACACCCAGTCTGTCCAATGCCTGCTGGCCCTGGGGATTGCGCTGGACTTTTAATCCACTTAAAAGCAGAGGACCTCTGCTGCTGTTTCCAAGGGGCTTGACCCACGTCAAAATGTGCACACGCACATGCACAAAGACAATCAGCAGCATGAAGCTCTACGTGCAAATTCAGCCACTCTTCATAAGCACACTCACACATTAGTGGTAAAGTGAATGCACAAAACCCACACTTTGATCTTAACTCAAATTCAAAAGGTGCTGTTGAGGCCCGAGATGTATTTATCGCAAGAACTGTGGCCAGATCAGGAGAGATGTTTGAACACTCTATACCTCTACAGCACAGGCCAGAAGGAAAACTCTCATTTAAACCTATAGCTGATATAGGAAGCTCAACCTAATGTTGAGTGGATTTATTGAAGAGGGGTCAACAGTCATTCCAGCGTTGTTCAACTCCACTCTGTACTGTAGCTCTGTTACTGTGTGTGTGTGTGTGTGTGTGTGTGTGTGTGTGTGTGTGTGTGTGTGTGTGAGAGAGAGACTTCTTAACCTTTAATATCACAAGAATTTTTAATGGAATTTGCTCTACTTGTTTGCTCCCCAGCACTAACACACACACACACACACACAACATTGTTCATTTTAATGTGGTGAAAACCAACTGTGATCCAAAATAATAATAATAATTTTTTTTTTTAGCAGCAAAAATATTATTTTTTGCTCAAGTTTAAATGGTTTACTCCGTGCAGCCGAAACATTGTCATACTTTTTTCTCTTCTTGCACCAACGTTTGTCGTTATCTAATTTGAAATGTACTAATTCCTTATTCTTGCGGAGGGAGGATGAGCCACTGACTTGAACAGCTGCTTCATGACCCAAAAAACTGTCAGTCTTTCCCTGGAATAAATTGTGGAATATACCATCATTTGGCACAGGGGGGGGGAGCTGGGAAAGTGCATTTTCGGGACAACGGGTGTCACGAGCGAGTGCGCACGGTTTGACGGGGTCGGACGTACGCGTTCGGATACTGTGAGCTCGAAATCTTTCGAAGCGGTCGGTTTAAAGCGCGAGAAGAGGTCAAAGTGAAGGCTCGCTCGGAAGCGACCTCCCCTGCGTTTCGGCGCCGAGTTTCTAGAGGACCCATAGTAGAATCAATTCAGCGAGAGGGGAGCTTGAAACCGTGCGCTCATGCTTTCCTCCGAGTCTGAGAGAAACACAGTTGAAGGGAACACACAGACCAGTCGGCCGCACTACATGCTCACAACAGGCAGGAGCCCATCACTAACGAAAAACAACAGCAGTCCCCCTGCATATAATTATAATAAGACCTCTGAACACTGCAAATAGCTCCATCACACCTTTGTGTCACTGTAAGAGTTTTAAAGTTACCCCAGATGATAAAAGTATCAACTTAAGAGTGCCAAACCACTTATAAAGACTCACATGTCACAAATGCAAGGTGCAGACTTTTCCTACTTTTTGGTTTTGTTATTGTGCTTTTTTTTTTTTTTAACCTTCTGCGCATGATTCTTCAGTCTGCATCAGGTGACGCTCGCTATCGCGCACGCGCACGCACACGCACTGGTCCCAGCACCAACCCAGAAAGTGCTCACACACAGGAAATAAAACTGCATGGCGAGTGGATGTCTGAGTTGCAAATATGGCAGAATAATCTCAGGCAGAGCCACTCTGAGAACTGTTTGTTCTGTGGTCTTTAAAAAGAGTGTACAACTGCTCAAAATGCAATGGTGTATTGGCTCAGCGCTATGCATATATGCTCAGCTTCCCACTCATTTTGCTCACAAGCAGTCCTAACAGCTTTGCCAGCCAGTCTGTTGTTGCTCTTCGCTGTATCTGCTGGACGTGCCTTGCTCAAGGGCGTCCGCTTCACAGGGAAGGCCAAGGATATTCATGCAGACGTGAGATGATGGCTGGTAGTATTATTGTTAAAGTTACAGGACAGCCAAAACCAAAAACAAACAGAAGACACCTGCCGGAGCTGGGTGCTTCCCACAAACGAGTGAAACTATACCACGGTTAAAGGAAATTCCTCCCATGACAACATGAAGGTAAAAATGCGCTGAATTTCACGCTTTTGTGTGCCAGGCCTGGGAATCGGCAACATTCGGGGTCAGGTTAGAGAAAGCAGCGTGACCTTTCAACCACCACCACCTGCTGCAGGCATCTGGGTTATCATCTGATGTAAACCAAATGGTTTTTACCATCACAGCGTTCATTATGAAGGCTGTACATGAGCCTTTGTCTTCATCAAACGACTCATGTGCGTACAGTATTTGCAGCCATGTGCAGCATTCGCATGCACTTTCCTCATTAGGAAGTGTGCTTCCACGCCAACGGCCCACTCGCCAATGTCACCTTCATGGATGGCTCTGTCGTAGAAGCATCCTTCAGAATGTAACAGATTAGCTTTGCAGGCAGGGATGTTGATGAGGTCATCACTTCCCAAGGTCACACCTACACACATCTAGCTGTGGGCCCACTGGCGTTAAAGCCCCCCCACCTCTTCAGATCCTATGGAGCCTTGAATCTACCTCCTGCCTGCGCGCAGATCTGAATAAGGCCGAATAAGCCATATCCAACAGGATAAGCCTCATTGTAATACTCAGTGATGGAACAGGCTGCTTTGGCCCCTTCAGGCTTCCTTCACCCTGAACAGACTTAAAAAAGGCTGAACAGCTCCGTGTTACATTACTTAAAGCATTTCTAAGCTCCTGTAGACTTTATAATCTAACATGCACCTTCGGCATACTGCACAGTTGCAAGCTGTGCTATGCAATGGCAGATGATCAGATCAGCTCTGTTGTTCACAGGCGCAGTCCCAAGCCCAGTTTTTGTTTTCTCCTCTCCATGTGACCGAAGTAGACTTTGCTGGGATGATAAAGGCACAGTTTATCAACCCTTTTTGGGCATGAGTGGTAGTGATGGGGATGGACCAAATAAAACAAGGAAAATTGTTTTTACAGTTCTTGTAAGTGGCAACAGCCTTTTTCAGTCCACGCATCTCCCCTGCTTCATCAGAGGCAGACTCTTTTCCCCTGGCGGTTCCTCTTGGGGTTGTGCAACTGTTCAGCATTAGTGCAGCAAGCATGCAAAAGATGGACTTGTATCTGTACGTGCACTGTTTTTTTTTTTTTTTAGTGATTCTCTATGGAAGGCAAATCTCCCTCCTGTACAGTCCAACATCTCTTTCTTTATTCCCCCTCCCCTCATGAGACAATGAACACATTGAGTCAAATCTGTTTCCACAGCCTGTGAATAAGAGACAGCCAGCTTTGTTTTGCATGAGTGTGCATTCACATATGTGTGTGTGTGACAGATAAAGCAAAAACTGTGTATGTGTGCGTATTCAACGTGTATGAGACGCCTGCGTCATGCGTTCGCCATGTGAGTCAGTTGCTCTTGTGCAAGGCTTAAGTAGTGAGTAAGAGCCCTCTACTCCCTCATATGTCTCCACTCGCGCTCTCTGAGGCCCGAACACACAACCGCAACTCTGCTGCCTCCTCCTCTGCCCCTGGTCCATCGCTGCTCATTGCCCAACAGGTTGCTGTGTCAATAATGAAGGTCCATGAGTTTGACATCTGAGGTCCATTCAAAGAGAGGCAAACATGAGAACAATAATCACCTGCCTACCTATTATTCTAGGAAATCCACAGAACACACATGAGCATTTTTCTCCCCTTTGTTAGCTTCTTTTCCATCATGACTCTCATGAGAAAATATGATTATTGTTTATGAATAACAGCTCGGTCCAGGATCGTCTTTTTTGGTAACCTGCTGGGATAATTGCAGGTGAGCTGTGGAGGAGATAGAGAACAGCAGTACAGACAGAAGGAGAGATAGGTAAACATGCAAGTGACGTCTGTGGCTGATGACTAACACTGTAGTGACTCCAGTGCCCTGTCTTTCTTGTGAATTGCTGGAATACAGGCTTTGTGAAGGTTCTGCAGGTTGGCTCTAATTATTGTGAGCCATAAAGCACAAATACTCTTTCTCCACGCAGCATATTTTTGCTCATAATGCTCACATTCCATAGTTTGGGGCAGATGCCTGTATGGCGAGATGTGAACAGATTTAGAGCCAAAATGCTTTTGTTATATCTTGGCTGTTAGTGTCACAGGAGTTCGTTTACAAGCCCAGCCAAAGAAGGCATTTTTGTAGCAGTGTACATTTGTTTTTGGACTTATTCCACCATCTAGTGGTAGTGCATCTGTTGTTACACCCTGCAACTACACAATTGTGGACGTACCCCAACGAGAACACAAGAAGTAAAACAAATTGGCAAATGAGAAAATGTGAACAATAAATATTTGTCATTTACATATTTGATTAATTTATTTTCAGAAACACAACATGTAGTAATTGCAAAAAAAAATTATAAAATGGCAGCTTTGGGTGAAACTACATTGGCACGAAGTGAAGAAGACATACAGGACAGTGCTTATTTGAACAGAGAAACAGACATGTAGAGATATGACAGAGATAAGAATTACCAATATGTTCACTTTCTAAATTTAAAAATGAAACAAAACATTAAAGAGATAAAAAGCAACTTCAGACCAACAAAATTTAATTAAATAGTACTATTATTTGAGATTACAGCTTTAGCACCTTGTTCATTGCAAGGTCGCTATCATATACTGACTGTATCGCTTGATCTCCAGCAGATGCAGAAATACATATCTTCTTCTTCAAAGGTCCCCATGTAGTCAATACCTGCAATATTCCACAATACAATTGAAATAAGAACAGGCAAGGTACAATCATGTGACAACGAAAGCATACTCTTTCAATTTTAAGGTTTTACATATCAGGACATAACAAAATTTATCAAGTGTTTAGGTGGGACCATAAGTCCCTCTCACCATGAAAGGTTGCGTCAAGAAAGGCAATTGGCCTAAAACCTCTGCCAAATTACCAATGCGGACTAATCCGCTGTGGTGACCCCTTGGGAAAATACATGGGAGCAGCTGAAAGTGCTTTAGCAGGACTGAAAATTAAATAAAAGCATCCTCAGACTGAGAAATCACATGACATATTACACCCTGTCATTATTTAACAAAAACTAAGCCAAAATGTAAAGCAGTGTGTAAAAAAATACGTACACCCTTACTGTTTTCACAGGACTTGAGAAGGCAAGCAGCAGCCAAGTCAGGCTAATCAAATGCACTTGATTAGTTAATCATCACCATCAAAGCAGAAGTTTTGGCAGTTTGCTGGTTTGAAGAATTCTGATGCGAGTTAACACAATGCCAAGGAAGGAGGACATCAGCAATTTTCTCAGAGAAGCAACTGTTGCTGCCTATCAATCTGGGAAGGGTCATAAGGCCAGTTCCAGACAATCTTAAGTCCACCATTCTACAGTGAAAAAGTGGAAAACATTCAAGACAGTTTCCAATTTTCAGACTAGTACTCAGTACTTAAAGAAATTGCAAAAAAACCCAAGAGTTACATCTCAGACTATTCAGGCCTCAGGTAGCACATTAAACGTTGGTTCATAATGGTGAAAACTAGACACAGCATATCAGTTGTCAAGCATAATGGTGGAGGGGTGATGATTTTGGTTTGTTTTTTCAGCCACAGGACCAGGGCACCTTGCAGTCAGTGAGTCAACCTGAACGCCTCTGTAAGTACTCTAAAGTCAAATGTAAGGACATCTGCCCGACAGCTAAAGCTTGGCCAAAATTGGGTTACGTGACAGGACAATGATCCCAAGCACAGCAGCAAACCTCCAACAGAATGGCTGAAAAAGACAACAATCAAGGTGTTGAGCTGTGCACAAATTCACAAAAACCTCAATGAACTAGAGCAACACTGTACAGGAGAGTAGGCCAAAATTTCTCCACAATGATGTGAGAGACTGATAAAGTAATTTAGAAAACAATTATTTAACTGTATTGCTGTTGAAGTGATTCTACAGTCTATTAAATTATTGGATGTTTTTCATACATGTCTTCTCCATTTTGGCTTAATTTTCATTAAATAAATAATGACAGTGGAATATTTTGTGTGTCTTGTTTTACACATGAGGCTAGATTTAAATAATTTTATAACCTGCTTTTTCAAAATAATGTCCTGACACATAAAACCATAGAACTGAAAGAGGGTGTACCTTCTCTTTCACATGACTGTATATGGGTTTAATTTCTTTTGGAATGTTCTTATTTAATGCACTTAAACCCCTCTTGAAAAGCAGCACCACTTCCAAGTGTATTCAGCACTTGAGATGTCCACACAGTTTTTTATTTTTCATCCAAATGTGGCTCCTACTTCTTCATCTTCCTCTTGCTCTGGCAGGCTGCCGGGACAGGGCTCCATGGTAACCGCAACGCCAATGCCACTGCGTCCAACTGGCATGTCGGTGACGCACGTCCATTCATTTCTTTCTGGACAGTAGCACTCAACGTTGGACAGAAAGCCATGCTGGTTAAAACCCCCTAAATGAACGAACATATATACAGACACACACAAACATCATGGTTAATGAAGCTGCTAATAAACAAATTAGGGAACTGTTTAACAGTTGTATCAATGAATGATTGTAATCAATTATTGTGTCTTCAGGCAATTTATTTCTCAGTTCCTAATTGGATTAGTAAATTGATTTTTAAGGCAAATTTTACTTTTTGATTTGCAATTGATGTAGTTCGCCGATGTGGTTTGTTTCTTCATCCTGATGTGACATTTAATTTGCCAGCTACATATCTGTTTACTCTAAGCATCTGAACCATACTTAACTCTATTTAATTAAACAACACTGAGCCAGTGAGCCACATTAGAAATAAAATAATAGAGCAGCCCACACTGTATTAACAGAGCAACAACCTACTGATCTGCCGAATAGTCAATCAGAGGTATTTAATTACTTAATGACTCTATTTAGGAGTCTGCGTTATGACAGTCTCTAGAAATCTCAGAGGTTTTTTATTACAGATATGACCAAGAAAACATTAATGACACTGATAGGAGCAACATGTTGTACTCAGCACTTCTGCAGACTCAGGCTTAAATATAGTAAAAATTCATGTGCTTTTAGGGATTACACAAAAAATTTGCTTAGTAGTAATCAACTGAATGTCAAAAAAAATACACAAAGTAAAGGAACAAATGTGTATAATTTATTTAATCTGGCTACATGTCCCTCTTAGATTCAAACTTTCTTTTTGCTATAATCATTAGTGACTAACCGAAGACGAAGATGCGTCCCTGGTGGACAGTGACTCCATGTGCACTGCGACAGTACTGCATCGAGGCCCTGGGCTCCCAGACATTCCTGGCTATATTGTAGCGTTCCACAGAGCACAGCTGGGTTCGCCCATCATAGCCCCCAACAGCGTATAGGTAAGAGCTCACACACGCCAGTCCTGAAAGCAAAAACAAAAGGGAGGGGATAGCTTGACAATTTGCAAACTTATACAGTTTCTTGGTAGAGTTTAGATGAGAAGACTGATACCACTGTCATAATTATAGTCATCTTAGCCCAATTCTGAATGAACGTATCCTCATAAAGTTTTATAGTGAATATGTAGTTTAATCTGAACAAAATCTAAAGTATAAAAATGACAGGTTGCAGTTATAAAAGGGGACAGTTCATTAGGCGGGTGCAGTGGAAAATAACATGTTAATTAGTGACCTTTTGAGGTGCTGATGGGTCAGATGTGATTATGCTGGGACTGTACAAGACTAGCACTATCTTTCTGTTTCCTGTTTTATGCTAAGCTAATTTGTTGTTGACTGTAGTCTTATATTATGCAAAGGTCAGAAAGAACACAAGATATTATGTAAGACCAGTAAAGACAAGCATGAGAAAAGTATACACACACTAAATGTGTCTAAATCTCTACCCAGTTCTCGTAAGAGACAGCAATGCACACACTCACCCAGCCCACTGCGTACAGTGCTCATGGGAGCCAGCTGATGCCAGGTGTTTGTGTCAGGCTGGTACTTCTCAGCTGTGTTCCAGCGGTTCTGTCCATCATATCCTCCCACTACATACAGGGCCCCTCCACAAACTGCCACCCCAGCTCCAAGGCGAGCCACCGTCATTGGACAAACAAAGGACCACCGATTAGACTCCGGATCCCACCTGCAAACCGAACAACAGTAGTGCAGTGCAACAATAATCTGTTTACAAACTGTAATTACTTTACATATCAGCCAACGGACATAATCAAATTAATGTATCGGTGCTGCAAACTTTAAACTGATTTAGTGCAAAGCAGCTGTGAGTGGCAGCCTTCTCAGTCTACGTGAGCAGTCAAATTTAAGTGGATTAGGTTAAGCTGGCAACCATGTTTGGCAACTATGAACAAGCTTTATTTGAAGCCAAAGACGTTGCAACACCAGTGAGAACATAGAGAGACAAGAAAGTCCCATTGTGTCTTTGGAGAAAACTGGTTCAGTAAATATTAAAATAGCTTGGAATACAGAGTAGAGGTAGGAGGAAACAGCTGCTCAGTCCAAAGATGAAAATGTGCCTACCAGCACCTCTACATTGTGCTAATAATCTGCTGTTTATTGCTGTCCAATTGTACATAAATGAAAATGTAAAAAGATTATAAGCTTTTCCTCTGCTTCCAGTGTTTTTCCCAAGCTTAAGTTAGCTATCATTATCTTTATCATTCTATTTACTAACCAGATATGAAAGCTCTATCAATTCTCACATCTAACTCTAAGCAGAAGGCAAATATGTATAGTTCTTTAATAACAACCCCAGGAATCTTTGCATAAGCAAATAACTGACAACAAGATGAGCAGGTTGGACAACATGTACTCTGACTGGTTAATGATTAAAAGCATACTGGAACAGCTGTTGGCACTAGGTGTATTCCAGCTGTAAACTGCTGATAGGAGTGCGCCTCTTATTGCATCACCTGTCCTTTAATGTTGATAATCTGTCTTTTCAGAAAGATGCATTAGATTAAAGGCACTTTTCACTCATCGTGCTGACAATGACCCTGCACTGTGATCACTGAAATGTCTGCCTCTACAGCAAGGCACATATCAGTGGCAAATTAGAGAGTTAGCAAGAAGGTAGGACTCCCTGCTGAGTCTCCCGCATGTTGCTTGGATTCGTTCAGGAAGCATCCTCAGGAGAAGGACCTTTTCTGCCAACTTTTATTATTATAAATGCTCTCATCTCCTTTGATGTGTTTCACATTCAATTTTCATTTCAATAGTTTTATCATCTTTCAGTATATTTAGCAGCTTCTCAGGAGAAGATTTCCAAGTGGTGTCTGATGAGCCCTGATAATTCTCTGGTGACTTGCTTTTTTCCACATTTTTTAAGTTTCAATATAAAACTGTTAAAAGGTCACATTTGAAGCAGAGTTCTTTAGATAACAAAAAGAAAGCTAATGGTATCAATAGAAACTGTCATTTAATCTACATTAAAGCATTAAACCTCCTTTTGGCAGAAACAAGACGTAAAGTATTCCCAACCACATTCCTACATTCCTAAGAAGTTTGTCTGAACATGTTTTGAAAGACCTTGTGTGTTTTTTGATGTTATAGTGTATAATTAGGCTAAGAGGAATACCAGCAAATTCTTGACTGCTCTTTAGGTTGAATAGCAGCTATTCATTTAATATCTCTCATACCATTACCCACACGTGCACCGAGGTAACTGCACTTCTAAGAAACTGGATTATAGAAAGAAAGTCTGTGCTCCCACATTCATGCCATTAAACACAATTTTAATGAAATCAAATTACTTCTCAAGTGTTGTTAAATAAATAAATCATCAGTTAAAACCACAGACATGTCTCACCTTTCCACCGTGTTGTGGTGTATTGAGCCCTGGGAGCCTCCAACAGCATAGATGCAGCCATCCACTATGCCCACCCCGACCCTGTTCCTGGGGATGTTGAGGGGGGCACGCTGGCTCCACTGATTGGTCATGGGATTATAGCAGCTCAGAGCATTGGACTCTGTGTTGTTTTGAAGTGATAGGTTTCTACCTCCAACCTGTGGTTAAAAAAAGAGTTGATCTCAGGCAGATAAGTAAAGAAAATAAAAGAAGTCCTACTTTTTAATAACTTTTATAATATTACTCTGTTGGAGTTTACTGCATTCTATTCAGTCTCTGACTCAGAGATTAATGAAATGCCTAGAACTCAGCCAGTACACCACCACCTTAAATCTGACCCTGTGTGATCTTGACCTTTGATCCCACATTCCTGTAAATGTTATTACATATGCTACCCAACATAAGTATTACCCATGCAAAGTTTGGAGATGACCCAGCAACCGAGTCAGTTCTAGTAGTGGTAAATTTTCTTATGGAAAGATTGACGAATTAAAGTATCCAAAAAAATGTTATCACTGCTTCTACCCATCATAGTAATTAAGTGTACAAAATGTGGATAGGATCCAGCTGCCCAGAAAGCTCCTACAATGGTAACAAGAATTCCATTAATGACTTTGTGTGGCCTTTTACTTTGACTCACAACCTCAAAAATGTTATGTTCTTCTATCCATCGTAAGTATCAACAACACAAAGTTTGGTAAAGATTTAGCAAAAAGGTCAGCTCCTGGCAGTAGTAACAAGATTTGTGACGGACAGACAGACTGATAGATGACCCAAAAATATAATGCCTCTGCGGCAGAGGCGTAAAAACTAATTTCATTGGCAGTTTGATAACTGATCCAACATACAGTGTAGAACAGTCCAAACAGTGCACAGGCTCCCAGACCACTGCAAGGAGTCCCCATGTCAGCCAGTTTTATCCATACATTCCTCCTGGGATCATAAGCCTCCATGGAGGCCAGAGAATGCTGCCGGTATCTGAACAGAGAAAAGAAAGTAATGATTGGGTAGTTAATGAGATACATTTTCAGTGTGAATATGCAGTTTTTAATGGTAACATGACATAACTTTGAAATAAAAAGCATGGAAACTCCTGCCATATAGTGGGATAAGGAGCCAATGGCATCATATGGTGATTCATGTATGCATGCAAAGTGGGTCTTGAAATTTAGCCTCACTAAGCAGGAAATGTGAAAACAAAAGCCAGTTAATATCTGCTCTCCCAACGTCAATACGCACTGATCACTATGATTGTGTTTGTGCTTCCACAACAGCATTATCCCATAAAACAGGTCTGGAAAACAGAATGACATGACCATTAAATAAGTCAAAACAGCTCAACTGAAGTCAAAATTTAAAGTTAAAAAACCTAAACTGCTAGATTAAATATTTGATTGCATGCAAAGAAGACAAGTTCTGGTCAAAAGTTAGCCATCCCCATAAAAATTTTAATCATGCAGAATGGCAGTGTGGGAATTCTTTTTCCTTATGAGAACAGCAACTCAACATTGAGTTTTCTATGATAAATAAAGCACTGAATGAACAGAAGCCCAGAAAGCAGGGCCCCTCTCGAAGGACTGTCTAACCTGCTAATGGCCACTGGGTGGCAGACCAAGTCACTTTCTGAATTCATGATAAAATACAGTCTGAGCGCATTACCATGATAAAGTATAGTCTCAGGATTAGTTTGTGACAAACAAAATCAGAAACAGGTCTGAAAATATTTGATTTAGCCAGTAAATACATGCTTGCTTAGGATATATAGTATGAGATAATTACCCGCCAGCAACATAAATAAGTTGAGTTCCACGATTAGGAGCAGGAGGAAGCTTCCTCAGTGTCATATCCTGGAAGATTTTAGACAGGAAGTCCTTACAGGAATTAGCCTAAAGTTCAGATAGGACACAAAGTGAAAATGAGCAAAAAATATATATAACAACATCATAAAAGAAATTATCATTTTAAAAAATATTTAATTTCAACTTTAAAAAAAAAAAACAACAACAGGGAGTATTAGGTTAGTTTTTGTGAGTACAGACACAATCTCAATTTTCAGAACAACCAGAGCTGTGGTTTACCTTACTGAGGATGGGACAGGACAGCAGCTGGTTCTTCAAAAACTTAGGAGGCAGCGCATAGATATGAACCGCATTCAAGAGGGCATGCAAATACGGGGCTCTGCCCTCCATATCCCAGCGCACCCAGTCTGTACAGGCCTTATACACCTGACAAAGATTTTATTAAAAAATGTCAACACAGAGATTGTTATTTACATCTAATGGCATATTTTAGGTATATTTTTCTCTTTTTGCAAGAATGGGTTTATAATGACAGTAATAAAAAAAATTCTACTCAACTTTACAGACTGGTATATCATATTAAACAGCACAACTAAAATATGTTTGTTACATGGCTCTCAATCACATTTTAGTTAGTCATTTTAATACCACACACCTCAGACTCACAGAGCACCTTGAGGCTGTCCTGACTGATGAGTTCAAGCAGCTGGCAGTGAGAAAGGCTGAAGAATTCCTCTTCTTTGGTCACCTTCAACAGAGAGGCAGCAGAAGATCTTTTTTAATTTTAAGTACTTTCGTATCTTTTCAGCAGCAAGACTTATTTTAGTTCATGTGAGTTAACAGGTATGGAGCAGAGACAGAGATTCAGGAAATCTTCACCATTATGAAGGTAGTTCACATCATTTTACCAAAAAGGCAACAGGAGAAGACAGGATAAGCACAAGCAAAAAGTATGTAGCGCTGATCAGATGACCAAATTTAGTCTTGGTTTTAAAGTAAGCGTTAAACACTGAAGCTTTTCACATACTTCTCAGAACATGTGAGGCATTCAGAAACAAAACAGAGCACTAGCCAGTCAGATGGGCTGTGAAGATGTGAATAATTCACTGTGGACAAGAAAAACACAAAGCTACAAAGTTTCCTTTCTGTTTAGTCACTCGATGCAACACATGTTTCATGAGATAACACTCCCCTGTGCACGGCTGAAGGTATTGAAGAAATCTCCACATATCTGCACTGGCGGTCACCGTTATCCCTCAGTTCTCACGCCTCGGCTCACAAAGAACACCTCCACTGAGTTGATTGAGCTAGTTATAGCTAGTTATTTTTCCAAACCGGCTCCTGCCAGCTCGGACTTGTTCTCATGCTCTCGACCCTTGAGTAGACTCTGGCTTGCTACACCAGGGCTCCCAGATGACACAGACACAGATGTCTCCCTAAGAGAAAATGACTCTTTTGGATGTTAAGACGGGTCTGTTAGTCACTTTCGTAGCTCTGGAGATTTTTATGCAATTTTTGCACCCAAGAAAGGAGGTTACACCCACTTACAGGCTCTGTTAAGACAGGGCAGTAGTGGATCTGTTTGCCTTGAGGTGAATACCCACTGTCCTCTGTTCTTATCCATTTTTTTTATTAATTAACCTGTTTTCAGGAAGTGAACTTTTAAGATTAAGAATCTCTTTTGCAAGAGTGTCCTGGGCTGACAGGGAGCATTACCCTAGCATATTTTTTAATGGCAGGAGAAACTGAAGCTCAGTGCAAACTCCACACAGAAGGGCCCTACCTGAGTTTGAACCCAGGACCCTCTTGCAGTGCTAACCACTGAGCCACCGTGCCCATTTCCAGGTCTGTTCTGGAAGTGACACTGCCAGTTGTTGTGGTCAAAACAAAAGTCGTGATCTGCATAGCTAATTGGTTTGCTGATAGCTCTCTCTGCAGAGCTCTCCTTCCTCGAGCGTGGCAAGGTGAATCATCAGAACTGTGGTAAGCTGCATGTCTACTGGTTAAGAAGTCAAATTTAATAGTAAAGGTTCTGCCTCCGAGCATGGTGGTAACAATCAGGATCTAATCTTCACAACCCCATAAAAGGGATGTACTCCCTCAGCTTCAGTGCCGTGGATAGCAGATAAATGACCACATGGGTGCAGTGGTTTACAAGAACAAACTGGGACGACCATGAGCATGTTTCAAATGGAAAAGTCCTGAAGCTGTCACAGCGCACTTTACCATTCTTGCATCTTCCTGCATGGTAATGCACTGCACTTCAACATCTGTAGTGGTTACCTTCTTTTTGCCACGTGAGAATAACATGGCAAAAAGTCACATGGGTCTATAAAAAGCTTTCACAAAGCTTGACTAAATTTTAAAAGAAAACTAAGATTTGCATATTCGTGCCACTGTGGGTGCTCACGTGTGTTACCTCACTGAAATGAGTATTGATGTACTCTCGGCTCTGTTGGTGCAGCTCTGTGCTGCCGATCTCCTCTGCGAAGCGAGCGATGCCAATGACATTAGCTGGCTCTAGATGCTTAACGAGGTAATCACAACATGCCTTTGCTACATCCTCCATTTGATACCTTGTAGAATATACCCAAGAAGAAGGAGCATTACTATGTAGCCTTCACTTGAAAACATGGTGTAGCACAATAATCTAGTGTTTAAGCACGTTTACCTCATGGCAGCCAAAAGAAGATGCAACACACACTTCTCTCCCACTGTAATGTGAGAGGTGTAGGCAAAGTCAATAAGTCTTCCGACCACCTGAGGGCAGACATCACGCAGGGTGACCTCTGAAGCGTGACACTCTTTGAAGCTGCTGGTAAACATAGCTCTGAAGTAGGGGCTACAGGAGGCTAGTACCACTTTGTGCACCTAGGAGGGGGAGAAGAAATGTGTTTAACGGGTGAACACTCCTCTGCTTTAGAGACCTGAAACTAACAAAATGTAAAGGTTTTAATCCGTTTTGTTTTACTCAAGCAGCATTCCAACATTATACAGTACCTGGTCAGGGCCGTCAGCTCTAAGGACAAACTAAGTAAGATTAGTTAAACATTACTGAATTATGGAGCTCAGTACAGTGTGCAGATCTGCCCAGAGTGTGCACACTGGTAAGAGTGACTAGCTAATGCTTCTGTTTGCAAGTCAGAGTAAATCAAGATAATATTACAACACAACTGGATACATTAGGCAATAATCTCCATTATACACAGCAGGACAACCATTTACAAAGCATTATGATTTCTAACAAGACAAAACCCCCCAAAACACAGAAAGCAGAAATTAAGTGAATTTCTTCTTCATTTTTGTCCATTCATTTTACCCTCACACACAAACAAGTAGCTATGAAACAGCGACTCTGGAAAATCAAACTGGCAGGGAAATTCATCTGGAGTTATAATGAAAATAACAATATTTGACATTCTGTATACTGATAATGTATCACAAGAGGAAGTGATGCAGTACAATGAAACATATTTATTCCACCTCTTCTTAATGTATTATCTTTATTTTCACATGGAAAAAAAATATTAGATTCAAGGATATGTGTAAAGGGGAAGTATGACAATTGAGAACAGTATGGATAAGATCATTAATATGAATATTTTGATTCATTCAGTTTTGTATTCAGCCTGTCTAATAGCCTTTTATTGCATTTTGTCAGCTTCAGGCCTCCTTACTTTGCAAGTTTCTTCGTCTTTCGGCTCCTCCCTTTAGAGTTCTCCACAGCCAATCATCTGCCTTCATACCGAGCTATCCCTTGCATCCTCCTCTGTCACACAAACCCTCTGCATGTGCTATTTACATCCATGAACTTTCCTCTGTGGGCTTCCTCCTGCCTGGCAGCTTCAACATCCTTTATCCCAAAAATCCATTATCCCTCCTCTGCATGTGTCCAAACCATCTCAGTCTTTACTCTCTGACGTAATCTCCAAATTGCTCGACCTGAGCTGTCCATCTGATGTGCTCATTTCTAATCCTCTTCATCCTGATCCCACTCCAAGGAAAAATCTCAGTATCTTCAACTCTGACACCTGTCATTTTGTCTGTGCCACCATCTCCAGGTTGCACTACCATATTTTAAACCTTCCCTTTCACTCTTGCTGCTATCCTTCTGTCACAAAGAACCCCTGACACTCGTCTGCACTGTTGCTGCACTCCGTCTGTTGCTTTGGATGGTTGACCCCTGGTATTTAAACTCATCTACCTTCACTTCCTCTACTCCTTGCATTTTCACCATTCCACCTGCCCCCCTCTCACGCACACACATATTCTGACTTTTATTCCTATTTGTTTCGGTGCATACCTCCACCCACTCCCTACTCTCACTAGAGACTTTTCCTGTTCCTTCTTTTGAAAATGTAAAAGTAAAAATGTACAAAATATACAAACCCTTTCTATCAGTTGAATTGGTATTTTTCAGCCATGTTTAACAGAGTTGTTTGATGTTTTAACTGCAGCCTGTCCCCTTTAAACTGGCTGAACTTTAAGCTAAAGTTTGGATTTGTAAACATTTTTTACTAATACATTTTTTTTTTACTTGTTTTCTGTACAGAAAAGTGCCCTTGAGTTGCATGAGCGATACTTACAATTGATTAAATTCTGATTATTACACAAAATAGCACGAACTGCATTCTTGATTCTTGCTAGTTCATCATGACTCATTACCTTAAAATCCACTGTCTTTTCCTTGTATGTGACATGTAGCACCAAGTCACACAGCATCTCCTTCTGTCTGAACTCATCCATGACATTCAGGGCTCTTGAAGCATGGGTCTCGACGGTGTAGTCAAGATACCCAGACCCGTGCATAGAGGGAACCACGATAGCAGAGAAATCTGAGTCGCAAGTTGGACGTTTCTTCTTCTTAGGGCAGTGCATTATGGGGAAAATATAGATGTCACTTTAGATTTAGTTTTTCCAGCGATTAGGGTTTTTGACTTGTTCAGTCATATAGTCTTTTATAGTTAAATGTTTTTAGTTCTTATCCCATTGGGGTAAGACTTTCAACAGGGGAAATTCCTTTGGTCTTTAACTCATCAATGTTAAGGCTCCAGTGTGCAGATGTTCTCAATTCCTCCATCTTGCTACAAAATTTAACATAAAAATCTATTTAGTAAGTAGGCATTTCCGTGAATAATAGTTCTTTCCATATCTGACCATTCCCACAGCCAGCAAACAAAGTAACAAGTCCAGGAAAAAAGCCAGATAAGTTCAGGTCATGCATTTTTCTGCACAAATACAGTGGGGAAACTAACTTGTAAACTGATGGTGAACCACATAAGGCTCGTTCATCCACATATCCAGGCATATCTGACATGACTGACAGCATTTCCGTCAGGATCAGACAGTTCCCAAAACACAAGTCAAACTATGATCAGTAAATTGCTTTTAGTCCAGATTTGATAGAATTCACGGTTTGAAAGGAATCCATTCTGATGTTTCCAAAAGTCTTCTGCCATTTAGTGTTCCACGAGAAAAGGGAAAAGGTTGACAAAAGTGTGTAACTGCAATCAGTTGTATGGATTTCTCTTTAACCTGGTCCCATGTGACGCTTATCCTGGAGAGAGTACAAAAAAAAAAAAAAAGTTAAGAAAGTTGAGAGTTTTTTAGTGGTTTAAAAATAAGCAAATGTGATCAAAATCTATCATGAACATGTCACACACTTGAAGTTTCACTTCCTTACAGCTGAATGAGAAAAACTGCTTCATGACACAGCTTTCACCCAAGGAAATGGCTCTGTATTTTTAAATTAATTTAATTGAGGAAGAAATTGTCTTCAAAGATCTTTACAAGCGAAAGCTTCACATATCCAGTCTCCACATGAATAATTTATACACAGCTGGGTGGAGAAAAGTCCAGCCTTGAGAGTCATAAGCTAGTGTACTCCTAATGTCGGTCCCAAGCCTTGGTAAATGGGAGGGTTGCATCAGGACAAGCATCCAATATAAAATTTTTGCCAAATCACAGAAGTGGATTCATCCACTTGGACAACCCTTTGGATTAAAAGGGAGAAGCCAAAAGTACCTTTTTTATAATTAATTCTGCTTTTTTTTAAAAACCATTCTCATTTTATTTAATTTCTATTGATTTATTTTGATCTGAGGCTTTAATACACAACCTTAACATCCTTTAGTTTACCCCATAGATTGAAATCTGGCTAAATACAAATTTCTTGGGCAATTTTTCTAAATGCAGTGTCACATAACATTCCCACAGTCATTGTGGCTTAATGACATAGTTAAATATCCTTAAAAAAAACTAGGGCTGAAAATAACTATTAGAATTTATTCTGCTTATCATTTTTAATAATCAAGTGGTTGTTTGATTGCAATATAAAGGAGATAAAATGGATTTTAAAACATTCAAATGGCTGTGAAATATGACCAAGCACAAACAGTCAATTTTCCACTTGATAAGCCTGATAACTTGTCCAGTTAAAATTCTCGCCACTCTCTGCTTGCTTATAAGGCTCAGCCAGCAGTCAGTGTATGAGTCACAGAGGAGTGACTGATAATCTGCAGAAAGCAGCTGAATGATAAACATACACAGAACACACATTTAACACACTTTTTAAAGCAAAAAAGCAGGTATAAATGAATTCCAACAGGAATCAGAATCTGTCACTGACCAAGTGAGCACAAATTATTTTTTCTGGATCTAACATTTAAGAGGAGTGAAATTATACTACCAGTAATTTCTCTGAGAGTCGGGGGCACCCTCGACAGGTCACCAGTCTATCACAGGGCATACAGAGAGACAACACCCATTCATGCTCACATTCACACCTATGGTCAATTTACAACCACCAATTAACCTAAGCCTGAGTACCAGAGAGAACCCATGCAGGCATAGAGAGAACATGCAAACTCCACACAAAAGGACAACAACCAAAGTGAATTGGAAACCCTGAAATAATAACATTTACACGCCCTTACAAGGAAGAAAATTAGCATATTGGCCAAAATCTTCAGCTATTCCTAGGAGTTTAGTATAGTTATTAAAGTATTGTGACTAACCTAAATATCTAACTATGAGACAAACACTATAATACTATTTAACTCACTTATTTTGATCTGCAATTTGTTTATTTATTTAAAAGGGACAATTCATGTTAGTGGACATCAGTATACAGACATTTAAGATCTAAACATGCCAGATTTCCACAGAGCTGCTAGTTTATGTCTGTAGTCCCTGAGCAGGTTGCATATAACTTACAATAAACAGAAAGGAAAAAAGAAGCAAAGCATATTTGTATATTGCAGAACAAATAAAAACAAATAACACATCATATAAAAAATAATTAAAAATAATACTGGGCTAGCAGATGTACAGTTAAGTCCATAAGTTTTTGGACAATGACACATTCTGTAATTTTGCCTCTGTACACCACAATGGATGTTAAAATCAGGATGTGATTGAAGTGTAAACTTCCAGCTTTAATTTAAAGGGTTTGACAAAATAACAGTATTAACTGTTCAGGAATTACAGCCTTTTTTATACACAGGCTTTATTTGCTCTCAGACCACTACTGGGGCTGCACCTGAAAGAATAAAAGCTAAAACTGTTTTATATACACCTCTAAACGTGAATTTAGTTGAATAGCAATCATAACCTGTCAGATTCTCCTATGTCTTAATGACAGCTGTAATATTCTACTAATGCACACAGTTACTAGCTTTGCTGTCTTTCCTTAATGGCTTCAAGTAGGCTAAACTTTATAAATATAGTAGATCCTTTCCAGTGCTTATAGCAAACACAAATTCACAAAGCATGTTTAATAATATACTACTGTACAGTGCTCAACCTGTTACAAACACTCATGCTGCTGTTTTTTCTACAGCAGCTATGTTGATTTCAGCCTGTATTCTGTATTTAAACTCTTCATATTTTCTAATATCATAGTTAAAGCTTTCTCTGTAAAAACTGCTCTGCTGCCAGTAGACTTATCCACGTTCGTGACTGGTCAGATACTGCCAATGCCACCCCTTTCATGCGAACATGCTCATGGCTAGACTGATAAACTCTGGGTTAACTTATCCAATTAATAACCACCTCCACTTATCCTGGTCACCAATGTTAGGTTAAGTGAAGCTAAATAAGAGAAAGCTAACCAAGGTATTTTGAACTTGCTTCGTAGTAGGTTTCTAATCACAACGATCCAACATAACTCATTTAACTCACTGAATGGAGCTCACTGGAATGACTGACACAACTATAGATTGAGTTTCAAGAACTGATGTTAGATGATTTATATTAAATATAGGGTTGTTAATTTGAATCAGTACTATTTTTCCTAAAATCAATTTGTGTGGCGTTTTTTTTGCTTTTGTTACAGATGCCACCTCAAATATTATTCAATTCACTTGTTAAACCTATTTGCATTTTATGTAAAATGTTTTCTGTATAAGGATAAAAAGTAATTATTACAATGAAGTCACATGTGCTAAACTGTAGAATTACTGAAAAGTGCAAGTATTTTTGTTACATGCCTCTTTAGAAAGAACAGCACACCTAAATCAACTGCTCGTCAAGAAAAACAGTAAAATCTCTGCATTCCACAGCGTCAGTCGCTGCTGTGGCTTGAAAGTGAACAAATCGGCTCGTGAGCGAGAAAGAAAGAAACGACCTCTGTTATCCTGCCTGATAGATAGGGTACATTCGTCTATGTAAGCACCCTAGGAATCCATAAACCTGCAAGCATTAAAAGAGACAACCCCTGATTCCGTTGGTGCCCAAACTATGCAGACCTTTTGGTATTTATTTACAAAACATCACAGCTCTGTGATTTCCGGTAACACCTGCATGATGAAAATGGCATTTCAATGCACATTTTGGGATTGTTTATACAAATCAAAGAAAAAGGTTGGTTTAGCGTGAAGGAGTACAGCTTGCAGAGTTGCACAATCAAATCTGCTTAGCCTCGAGCTACCTCACATCTCAGCCTGCAGTCACTCAGCCTGGTTACTTGTCATATGACTACAAGCATCACGCAGAAAGGGAGGCAGAGCAGTGCAAAGCCAGAAGTTTTGAGGGGTGCAAATACTAGGTTGATCGAAAAACAGAGATAGCAATAAAATGATTACATTCAGATGCAGAGGGAGAAGTCTATTCCCCCCTGGGATTAATAAAGTTTTCTGATTTTGAGGAGGGCATAAGAGAAGGGAGGCAAGTGTCAGTGTTGTTTTCCATAGAGGACTGTTGTGCTTGGATATATCAGGCTGCCCTCTTGTCAGACTGTACAAGGTTTTAACAGTAAATTAATTTGTAAAGACAATGTGCAGAGACTGATGATTATATAACATATATATAAAAGAGATATTACACTAGTTCTAACCAGTACATAGATTCAAGCTAGATTTGAAAGAGCTGTTGGCCAAGGTCCTCATCAGTATCACTGCAGGTGGGAGTGCTGTTTGATTTACTCACATTTATTCATCAAATACCTCAATTCAGTTTAAGGAGTCATTTAAAAGAAAGGAGTTCTGTTGTATTTATCAGAAGCAACTGTACTTCTGACACTTAAAACAAAGAGAATCATTGTAACTCACTGATTCTGGTCACAGATCAGTTTGGGTTTTTTTTTGTTTTTTTACAAATCACAGGCCTGACTTGGCACACAATTTCCAAGAAGAAGCAAGTGAGGCAGAGAGTTAACCATTTACAGATTCTTTCCATTACATACAGAACTATAACTGTGCGGCAGTTAGCTCTGACAGACTCTGGCGCAGTCACCTTTGACCTGCATAAGTGATTATTATCTTGCTTTCTACAGTGATTCCTGTTTAAAATTGCAAGTATGTTGTCTAAAACTATTGAGCCATAATGAGTACACATTTTCAATTCTTTTGTAACAGTACAGACAGAAGCTTATCTGCTATGTCATCTTTTACGTCACTTTGAGTCTACTCGGATCAAGGGTTCCTGATGACAAAAGCATATTTTTTTGTTTTTGTTTTAAGAGGAAGACTCGAGCAACACAGAAAGACTGTGCTGTTTTAACAGCTCATGACTCTGTCATAACAGCCCAACTAAAAAAATACTTGTAAGCCATTTCCTCCTGTGCACAGCAACCCTTTTTGTAGACAAAAGTGCATGTGATAACACAAATACCTGACACAGACTTTAAACTTGTGTCATGCCAGCTCCCTAGCACAAAGTCCATGTCACAAATGTTCAAAGTCACCGATTCAAAAATGAAGCAGACCACTGGCCAAGCGAGTGAGCATCGTGTGTCCTGCTTCTTGCATAGACCACCCTGACCTAAACCGAAAAAGTGGGTCGGTTTCCAGACAGGAAAATAATTCTGGACTCTCTCTCTCTCTCTCTCTCTCTCTCTCTCCAGTGGACCATAAATGGACATGGACATTTAGAGAATAACTAAAAGGGCATGCCTCTTGCAAAACCAATCCCTGATTCACATATTTATGAAAAGTGATCTGGATCTGCACGTAAACTGAGTTGATTCTTCTTTTGCTCATGCTTCCCTGCTTCAGCAAGTTTCATGAAATTTAACTTAAAAGCTTTTGTGTAATCTTGCTGGTATACAGACAGCACTGATTACAGGCTTCTGTTTCACAGGAAAACCAGCTGATATCCTGGAGGTGGTGATATTTAGGAATTAAACAGCTGGGGTGGTTGTTGTGAGGGCATTCAATAAACAGAATCTCCAGCCAAGTGCTACACACTACGTGGCCTAAAAAATATCTAGGAATGAACTACATTGCTCAGTGGTGCCACTTAAGGACACACTTGCCATATCAGAAACACTAAATAAAAAGCAAGCCACTTTAAAAGGAAAACAGCTTTTTATCATAAAAAGCATGCACACAGAAGCATCGAAAACATGCTGGTTATGCAATAAAAATGTTACATCATTCTTACAGCACCAGAATGGTTTCTGATTAATATTATTACCATGATTATTATGATGCTGCTTTACAGATTAAATAACCAACTTTCATCTTAAGCTTATTCATAATTCAATTAATGAGTCAATGGTAACTTAATCTACAATTATTTTAATGACAGATATTATCCTTAAAAACATTTTATGGTGTAATTAAAAATGTTTTAAATTTGTTTTATATGACTGGGACCAGTTAAGCTAGCTTATCTTGATTGGACGAATTGAGCAAATGCTCAGCAGATGAATAACAATTACTGCCACTGGGTCTTTCCATTAATCAGTTAGTGTTTAAAATGTAGGACCACAGAGCATTAAGATCAGGGGTGTACCCAGAGAGGGACATAGGGTGGCACTGACCCCCACCTCCACCAATGCCGCTAAAGTAGTGTATTAGTGTATCGTTAGTCTTACAATGTGGAACACAATTGGATGAGCCCATGGACAGGGCCAGCAGGAATATGATGCAGGACATTTACTCTAGTACTTTACTAAAGTACAGGTTTAATGTACTTCTACATTATGCTACTTTCTGCTTCAACGCTACCATATTTTGGATGCATGCTAAAACTGTACTTTGTACTCCATACGTTTTCATTTTAAAGCTTTGTTATCTATTATTTTGCAGATAAATCACATTATTAAAGATCAAGCTACCCTGCACTACATAAATAATCGAATCATCAAAAAGCTGTGATGATTCAATGATATAATGTATATTATTCTGAAAGTTCCATTCTACATAATGAGTGTGGTTACTTTAGGTACTTCAAATATATTCTGATTGTAAAATTTGTGCACTATTAAGCTATTTAACTAGAATCATAATTTTTACTTCAGTCTTCTTGTTTTTCTTCCTTCAGCTGTTCCCTTTAGGGGTTGCCACAGCAGATCATCTGCCTCCATCTCACCCTATCCCTTAAATCCTCTTCCCTCACACCAACCTTATGCATGTCTTCCTTCATCCATGAACCTTCTCTGTGGTCTTCCTCTTCTCCTCCTGCCCGGCAGCTTCATCCTTAGATCTTAAGTCCCTACTCTACTGTCTTTCTTTCTCTCTCTCTGCCTCCTAAAAATGCCTTCCCCCTCTCCCCCTTCTTTGGCTTCGGCCAACAGTAACACAGTTGCCACCACCACCAGTAGCGGCTGTTGTCAATCCATATATTTGAGTTGGCAAAGATTTTACATCGGATGCCTTTCCTGACGCAACCCTTCCCTTTTACCCAGGCTTAGGACCACCACTAGGAGTATACTGGCTTGTGCCCCTTAAGCCCCTGTCACACCATGACGATTTAAAAAGCTTATGTCGATGCATTAAAATTCCCTTAAAACGCATTCACGACTTAAAACCCATTAATACCACTCCCCTTAAATGCACCACATATGCAATTATTCGGTGGCTGTATGGGAAACATGTTTATTTCGACTGGATCATGTGAAATACTTCTACAAACGGCAATATGCATTGGAAGTATGTTTGATATATATGTTACACATATGTTAAAAACATGTTACTCATAGTTATTAATATGTTTTGGGTACCTCCCCGTATTTTGACATGAGTAATGTGAGTCTCCAACTGCATTAAGTACCTGCAACATATGGTCCTCGTATGCGAGACGTGAGAGCCATGCGCGGGCAAGCTCAAAACTTTCCCGCAACCTCGCTGTACTACCTTGTAGACCGGCATAATTATGCATGCTCTCAAAACATACAAAACTTCCCTAGAACGTAACTGACGCACTTAGTTTTCTTGTTAAATCGTAATGGTGTGACAGGGGCTTTAAGCGCTACGTATCACACAATAAATCTATACAGTTTACACAGACATGCTTTTTGGTCACGTGACCTCCTTAGCGACGTCATCTTTGTTGGCAAGCTGTACTTGTTTACACACACTGCTGTTTATCTCCCCGCGAATTTTAAACTGTTTTGATGTCGGATTCGACTTGTGATCAAAATCATGGAAGGGCAAAAGGAGAAAAACTATGCAGAATCATTTAGTATGGAGGATAGAAAGAGATACGATGAGAAAAATCGGCATAATAGGTGTGGATCCATACTCGTTAGCAAAGGAAAAGCTGAACCATGAAGTTTCAGCATTGCCACCAATTCAGTACTATGACCCCAATTCCACTAGAGCCATAATAGCGCCAATTATAGTGATCCGTGATGATTTACTGTTCCCGATCAAAACGGCACAAAACAGCTGAAAATTGGGTTCCTGATGATCTATTGCCGTTATATTCCCATCAAAAGTCCGGCATTCACGTTGTGACCCCGGCGTTGCCACAGCGTTCAGGATGCACCCACGATGTATGCCCCGGTTGTGCTGCTCGCACTGGCGTGTTCAACCGATTACCCGCTGATGAAAGACGTTTTATTGGCGGCGAACTGACGTTGAACTGCCGTTTATCATGCACAATTCCCGTTGCATTCCTGGCATAGTCCCAGTATTGCTGATAATAGCTGGTCAAAACAGCATCGATTGGCACCAGTGGAATGGGGGTCTAAGACGTGTACAGTACCATTATTTTGTGTTGGCAAGTCACTGGAGGTGTACAATCAGTTTGTCAATGGTTGGGTTGGCAACGTTTCCCTTAAGTGTCCTGAATGCACAGCTGCCTGCAGCTTGCCTATACTGTAGCAATGGCAGCTGCTCGCATGTTGTGACGTGTCTGTGGGAACTATGTATTAGTAACTCAGTGTTTTGCTGAGATAGTAAAGCCGGTCTACTATTAAGAGTAGAGCCATGGTCACCTATGAAACAAGTGACTTAAACATTCATGGATGCTTCTGCTCCAAAAAAGGTCAATGAAGTCAGACCTGTGTGGAATGATCAGAATGCTGCAACCTTTCTAAATATTACTGTTGAATCACTGTGTTTGCATTGTTATCACCTTTTGATGTTAGGCAGGTCGTTCTTAAATGAATTTGATGTGTCTTCTTTTTTCTGGAGTGGTTTGTTAAACAAATTATTAAGATTCACACTATGGAAGACACGCTAACCGCACAAAAGGCATCACATTACAATACCTCCATTTTACATAGAGGAGCAATACAGTAAGAGGACCAAACTGAGGGGTTAAAATCTTAACTTAAGCTGTGTGCTCTGTTTGTTGTTTTCTTTCTTCCACATTCACTTGTATGTATGTAAAGCATTGAATCATATTCTTCAGTTCATTGAAATTCTGCTCAGTGTGCTAAAAGATCTATGGCCATCACTAAATTATGTGCATAATTTTAATGCATTTAGAGGCAAAAAACTAATAAATACCATGAGCTCAGATTACACTGCATAATCAGCAAATGATTAGATTTAAAGCAAAATGCTTATTGTTAATTCTTACAATTAACTTTGATGCTTCTTTGACAGCCAAAAAGCAATGCTGCATTTCCTCCATAGGATGTGCAGAACATTGTAAACTGTGTCAGTAGGGTGGAGACTATCACAGTAATGCACAGTACTGGAGGTAACAGACATCTGTCAAATCATCAGCTCTCCACAGTTCACTGCAGGTTTGAAGAGTGTGGGAGGAGATGGGTAGTTAAAGTGTGCAAGAAGTAGACTTTTCTAACTGTGGACATGATGTTTTGTCCTACACAAGTGTGACTAATTACCTTAATTATAGCTGCATTCTACTTAGCGCCAGAACTCTTACATAGTGCATGCTGACTCAGTGCATTAGTACATAGCTCTACATGTGCTTTTGTCACTGTGCTGAGTCAAACTGTTCACCATAAGGCTAGAGGCAACATGCCTCAGTACAACATAGAAACTCCTGTCAGGCATCATAGCAGCTAAGACAAGCAGGCACGTGGCTACATGAGCAGGACCCAGAAAAGAATTGGCAGAAATGCCAGAGGAGCAAAACACCAGCTACTGGTAGATAGAACAGTGACTGGAGACTAAAGGACCAGACTGACCAACCTGTGCACTGCCTGGATTGACTAGAAGAAAGCTTATGACTCAATACCTCACACATGGATCCTGGAATGCCTAGAAATATACATGATCAAACCGGACCCTAAGAGCCTTGATCAGAAATTCAGTGGGGATGTGGAAGACAACACTAGAGGCCAACTTCAAGCCCAAGTCACCATCAAGTAGCAGGATTGACCAAGGAGATGTGCTGTCCCCGCCGCTGGCTATGGATGCCGACTATGGAGTGGAGTAAACATCAGCCACCTTCTCTACATGGATGACATCAAGCTATATGCCAGAAGTGAATGAGAGAAGATTCTGCTCTATTAAGGCAATAAAACATCAGATCTGATCGAGAAACGATCAGACTGTTTTCATTTATATCACAGTCAAATAATTTTGTTCAAATTTTGTTCACCTTTTGATGTTAGACTGGTTCTCTCATTTCATTCATTTGTTGTGCTTTTTCCCCTACCGTGATTTGTTAAATAAGTCAGCAGACTTACACAGTGGAAACCTGGCTTGGCAAACAAAAGACACTAGGTTATCCAGTGTCTCATAGTTTGTTTGCTTAGAAATTTAATAAAAAATACAGTGACACTTTAAGGGTGTAATGGATAGACACACATGCCTCTAATTAGTGTAAGCAAAAGACTAACAAATTATATTAGAATTTCACTTCATAAAATTAGGGAGGAAGTGTCTCTGTTGGGCTGCACCTCACAGCTTGTCATGTTATTTATCAGATAATTCTTATAAAATCTTCAAAACTTCACCCCAAGCATCCCTACCCTTAACTTTAAGCTTTTAAAAAGTCCAGCTAGATGAGTTACAAATTTACAATTTCACCCACTACACAGCTGCTATGAAGGATGGCATTAGCTATAGCGACCCAATGTGTTGCTATTATTATTATAAGTTGGAGAAGTAGTAGTAGGCATAGTAGTATGCTTTTGAATGGCTTTTGAAAACAGACTCAAGTGTTGTTTGGGAAAACTGCAGTTTTGGCACTTTTACATTGGCAGAATTTTTCACCGCTGGTGGTTGCTGCCTGACTGAAACATACAGATGCTCTGAACTGATTCCCTGACTAATTTTACTAACAAGGGTCATTACTTCATGACTAATAGTGGTGACCCTTATCAGATGAAAGAGGGTGAAGTGAATTGAAGCTAACTAACTTCGAAGTTCACAGGAGAAAAAAATGGCTATCATGGAGAGCAGACAGCAGAGTTAACTTCCTAAATAAATGACAATCCACACTAAAACTGCCAGTTTAGTAAATATATAATTTCTGTTTATATTTCTTCTTCAGTTACACAGATATTATGATTAGAAATTGCTAAATACCTGTATTATGATAGCATTGTTAGTCACGAGTTAACCTGTGATTCCCACCCTTTGTATTAAGTAACATTATGCTGCAAGTCCATTGAATAGGAATTATTTCAGTATCATAACCATTTCAGCATCTTATTTCAATCATGTGTTCCCAAAATGGTTTGTGCACCCACTCTCAGCTTCAATTACTGGAGAAAATCCTTTCTGCCAGAGAGAGCTGAAGAGCTGTGTTAGAGATCCTCATCGCGTAGCCACAGTGCATTGGTCATTAGCTTCCCACTGGGTGCAGCGGCATGCATGGTCTCCCAAGCCGCCAGACAGCTCCACAGCCTCCATTCCTCAACGAGCACCTCTCCACACACCATGCAAATTCTCCACAGAACTTCTGCATTAAAACCAGCATATTAAATCAACTCCTATCAGAAACAAACCGCGGCCTCAATTTTTCCCTATTAACGCAGATATTTTTTAACACCAAAATGAACAGCATGTTTTGTATTAGCTGTAACTGCTATCCTAATGGTAATAAATGAATTTTAGCACCTCTTAAAATCTGTGGATTTTCACATTCTGTCTGTTTTTGATGGAAGTTGGAACAGATTTTCCCCTGCCAGTTGGCTCCCTAGTGTTATCTGAAATTCTGGGCAGAAGATTGCATCAGCATATTCAACATAACTGGGGAATGTGGGAAATAAGGCCTGCATTAGTTTTAACATGACTTTTTTGTGAACTGACGGAAGATTTAAAAAAATAATTTCTTTGCTTGCCTTGCCGTTTGAGGTCAGAACATGTATGTGCATTCCCTCTGCTAACGAAATATTCATAATTTTTTTGTTATGGAAACATTTTGCAGTTTTATCTCATGTTTAACCTGGTGAGGCTTACCTGCTCAGGGCAACTGACTGATATTTATTTTTATTTGATATTCACATACATAATCAACACAACACTTATTTAAAAGACTTCATTCCCTCTGATCAGTCTCTGATCAGAGGGAATGCAAAATTAGGGCAAGACAATACATGCTATTCTTAGAAATCAATTTATTTTTTCATCTCTATGTGGTCTGCTAGTGGGACAGTCGGGGTTAGGAAAAAAAAAACAATTTGAATATATTGAATATATTTTTCTTGAAAAAGTCTTTATCGTGAGTACACACACACAGAGAAAGAGAGGGTGAGTGAGATGACAATCCCACTGCATGCTACTATGTCCTTTTCCTTGAGTTAGTGACAACCAATTTCTGACACATAATGGAGGTGAAACAGTGGGGGCAAAGGTAGTGCAATTTATTTATATATTTATTTTTTGTGTATTCTTAATTGCACATTTTAAAAAGCAATTTACCCATTTGAATGCCAGAATGTCTGTTGGGTGGCAGTGAATGTCACCATCTGAATTATCATAATTTCAAGTGGTAGGGAATGTGCTAATTGAAAATGACAATTGTTTATTGAAAATAACATTAGTTGCCAAAGAAAGCAGAATAAACTCTTGACTTGACAATAACCCTTTTCATCAACCCTGCTTCCCAAAGAAAGAGTCTGAGGGAAAGCTAACAATTTTTTCCAAAAGAAGAAAAACATTTGATGCTGCTTTAAATGCTCTGATTTAAAGTTGGGGAGCATTTATAAGATGGTTTAAGGAAACATTCTTTAATCTAATGCTGTATAAATTAAGGCTCAACTTAATCTTATTTTATAGATTTTATCTAAGATTTTCTGTGTCATTGGTCTAATAACAATAGATTTTTAAAGGCATCATGCAGTGTTTCATTTCCCCCCAGGGATTAATAAAGAATTCTGATTCTGAAACACTGCAAGAGCAAGTAGTACCCAATGCGCTGAATGACTTATATGGGACTGACTAAATAACAAAGGGACTGGAAATAAAAAATTTAACCCTGTTGCCACACAACATTTAGGCATTATTCTTTTTTCTTTTTTTCCCTTGTACATAACCATGAGCTTGGTCAAGCAGCCAGGGGGGCCCAAAAAGAGGAAGTCACAAATCCAAAAGGAGTTTTTAGAAACACTTAACATTTTTTTAGCACATGTATTCTTCTTCAAATGAAACAAAAATCATTCTGGCCAGCACCTTCCCGCAGACAATTCACCAGTTTGGACACAATATTCAAAATCCAAACTAAATGGACCTCTGCTTAAATACTATCTGGTGTCGAATCAAGAATGTTTTTTTTTCTTATATATACAAAATCATACAATAGTTACATAACAATTTTCATATTATTTATATACTCTTGTGATGTTTACAAACACCCAAAATGCTCAATACAAACAAACACAAGTGAATAAAATGTACCTTCGGCTGCTTCCATGTATTTTCTCCAAGGGATCGCTACAGTGGATTGATCTACATCGGTAAATTGGCAGAGGTTTTAAGTTGGATGCCCCTCCTGATGCAACCCTCCATAGTGAGCGGAGCTTGTGTCCCCACTTGGAGATAAACACAAGTAAATACTAATAAATAAATAAATAAATACATCCAACTAGTAAACCCAAACACCCCTCTACCTGCTACCCACACGGTGTCAACCGACTGGAACTAACAGAAAGGAACAATGCTTCAGAAAAAATATTTTGCCTGAAAACCCTGGGAGAATGGTTATAAGGCAGAAGTAAGCTTGTATACTAGCTGGATTACTCTTTACTCTTTTGCTGTTAGCATGATTTTTTAAAATTCAAACATTTAACTAACTTTAAATAATTTAATTGTTTACTAATTCACAGGTCAACAGACAGGCGGCACAGTCTTGTGAGTATTACAAGGCACACATAAGCAACAATAAAATGTACCTTTCGGATGTTCCCTTGTATTCTCCACCAAGGGGTCGCCACAGTGGATTAACCCACACTGGTAATTTGGCAGAAGTTTTACACCGGATGCCCTTCCTGACGCAACCCTCCATGGTCAGAGGGCCTTATGTCCCCACCTGGGATCGAACCAGGGACCTTTCACTTGTGAGGCGAATGCGCAAACCACTAAATACCTATTAAAATAGTGTGTGCATGTTTTAGTTCTTCCAGTCTGAATGAGAAGTAGGGCATGATGTTGATGGCAAAAAGACAAACTTTTTCCTAAGAGATACCAGTAGGAATCCGAAACAGCCTCACTTGCTTTTTGGTTAGGTTTTGAAATCTCTGTTTTCTAGGTTGAAGAGTTCTATAAGAATACAGTACAAAAGAATTTAAGCCATTCAAGTAAAAACAATGAAATAATTAGTTTCCAAGTTTGTGCTGTCATAAAAGGGAAAAGTGTCTATGTACACAAATAAGTACACTGCATTTCAACATTATTTCACCGAAAGACTCGTCTGGCTGGAGAACTCCATTCATTGAGTGATAATGCTGTGAAAATACAAAAATTCTTTTGGAGAGCGATTATTTTTCTGGCACAGTATCTTGCCAGTGAATTACCTACTATTCTTCAAAAAGTATTTAAAAAGTATTAGCATTTGTGTTTTAGTGTGAGCGTTTGTTCTTTTTGTCAGAGTGGAATCCTTTTGTTTTAAATCGAGGAAACTCACATTCGTCTATCCTCCAAAGCTTCAGCTGCAGGCTGTTGGATTTTATAGCCTCTCTACTCCCCTGTGAGGAGATCACAGCTCCACCAGATATTGCCTGCAGTGCGCACTTCCAAGTTTGGTATGCCAACCAAGCTGTGGAGTAATGATCAGTCCTTTGAACAATGGAAACAAGGGGACATTTTGCTGTTTCATTGGTTGTGTAATAATATTAATGAAATTGTTTCCTCTGGGCTTGTAATACTGGTGTATATACAATCATTTTTAATAGGGTGTTGTTCTTGTGTATCCAATAAATGGAATCAGCCCTTTGCTCAGTGTGCTGCAGCCTAAAGCAAGATGTGCTGTATAAACAACAGCATAATGAAGAACATCTGTTGAGAATGCCAGAATCCCGCCTTGATAGATTATAGTGAGGAAAATGAAAATAAATGAATTAAATTTCTTTTATTCCTATGTGAAATTTCATTCATATAGAAAAAATAATTGCAGTTTTTATTTTATGTGCTAAATATATTGCTTAAGGAAATGTATATTTTATTCCTCTTTGTCCTGTCTCACTGAGTCCAACAGATGCCTGTAAACATAAGTGCTTTGGTCTCAATTGCAGGAAACAAGAGAAGGTGCTTCTGACCAAAGATTTCAAAATCTCATCAGTTTCACAGGCATGCCTCGGTGTCCATAGGACAATAATTATGTAATGTGGCAGCCCATTATCATTCCCAGAGCATTAATTAGTGGCTTTTTGTCAAAGCTGCTGGCATGGCTCATATATGCAAAAGGTGTTCTATAACGTCAATGCCCTAGGTTATGGCATCAGTGAGACAAGCCTAGGTCTCCCAACATGCCAGGTTACTGTTGTGAAGTTAACAAAAACTAAAATATTGTTGTAAGCCTATCCAAGTAGTTTAACCAATAAGTAAAGGCCAAAAAAAATCTGAAAAAAGGCAAAAAAGTACAAATCATATAGGTGCACTGGGACTCACCCCGGTTCCCTGACTGACAAACCTGTGACTTTTTTGTAGACCAAAAATGGGACAGTTATCTGTCAACCATTATCTGTTAGCTAATATTGCTGGAGTCAAAGGACACCTTGTGCATCAAGGGCAGACAAAATAACATTTTATTAAAATTAGAATATGGAAAATCATTTTGTGGATTTACATTATGGCCTTAGCTTTTATCTGTTGCTGCTTTAGGTGCATGTTATTCATATTAGATATCTGTTAAAGATGCATTGCTTTTACTGTTGCTGGTATAAAATGAATCTGAAACAATAACAAACTCTTAGGGAAAAACAAAATCCAACTTATCATCCTTGTGTACACAAGTCTATACACATTTATGATGCATCATTTTAAGTTCCTGTATACAATTGACAATGGGTCTGAATTGTGTGCAGCAATGGAATGCATTCAATATACCCCTGACCTGTTTTCAAATTATTAAATTTCCATCTCGCTAAAGCTCTAGCAATATATTTGTTTCCCTGATTTTGTGATGGAAGCCATCCAACTCAGTGCTCTAACACTGCTCTGCTTCATTTGATATGAGTGTATTGGGGGCAGAGATATCAATAAAAGTGGGTGCAAGCAAATGAGAAACAGAAGTTTCCCAAGCACTTCACACTAAAGTGATAGGCAATTTCCCCTTTATTTCTCTTTAAACACCTCCAGAACAAAATATATGTTTATGTCAATGAGAGCACCAGATTGATTCGAAGCCGGGACAAAAACCATTAATGGCAGTTAAAAACGCTGAGCAGTTGAATAAAAACTACTAACTAAAACAAATAAATGATCAAATAGAAAACAAACAAGGGTAAAAATGGAAATGCAGAGCTCTGATTTTTCCATTTGAAATCATCTTTTTTAACAGACTGTAGTGAAATATTCAAGAACTAATTGTGTCACCAACAAGATAACAATTCACTTGACCTTTACTGAATACTCTGTGCTTAGACTGCAGGATTTGTTTGCACCTTGAAAAATAGAATTATCCAAAGTTTGGGCATCTAATTCAATACACTGGATTTTCTTCCCTGCATAATAAGCATATTTAATCAAAAGTATAACAAAAAGTTTAATAATGGTGGTTGAGTTAGTGCTTTACTAATTTACATAATCCCTAATGTTCATGTTCATCTTCCAGCTACACTTTAGACAACCCTGTGACATTCATTAAACATGAAAATGCATGTGCCCACTAGTTTATAAATGGGTAGAAAGTAGATCTTCTCAAGCAAAACTCATAACTGACGCCCAAAGTATTACCCTATGTATTGTATTCCAATGTATTAATGCTTACAGAGTTAATGGTCACTCAGCAGAATAAGGCCACAAAGTCAGTTAATACTTTCAGAGTCAGTTTACATAAGGAAACACCCGCTTTGATTAATATGTTACATGCAAAATTGTAATCATTTCAGGCATAAATAGAAATTCTGTTTGCTGAAGCTCCACTGCAGAAGATGCACACCAGCACATAAGCGGGCAATCTTACAGGGAGCTCTCTATTTTTAGATCTGCTCTTTAATTTTTCATAAATTGTTTGCAGTGTGTGTGTTGCCTGGTATTACTGTCTCTGTGGCAGTGTTGCAAACACACTGTCATAAAGCAAGGGCAAAAATAAGGACAAACACACAATAGGTTACTCCTCAAGTTAAAAATTTGAATTCTTCTCACCAATTAGTCTATTTAGAAATAATAATAATAATAATAATATTTCTTGTGAGTGGATGATACACACACTAACTAGAACTATCATCTCCCACTTTTATTTTAAATATGTTGATAAATAGATGAGCATAAAGTCAAAGCTAAGAAGCCGAGTAGGCAGTCCAGAGGGGTGTACTACAAAGCAGGACTAAAGGGTTAGCAAGCTATGTTCAGCTTAAAGTCAGAGTTCTCAGTGTCACAAAGGTGGCTCTCTTAAAATGCCTAACTCACTTGAATGACTTATGCTGAATTCATCAGCTAGAAGTGCAACACTGCCAGTGATTATTTTATTTACAGTATACTTTGATGTATGAATACATTTTATATTTTTAAAATATTCAGTCATATCTTACTAATATTACAAAATGACTACCAGCTGTAATGTTACAGCAAAGCACACTATGTGTCACATTGTCACGGGAATTCACGGCCATTCAGTTGGTGACGCAAAAAATAAACATGTATGCATGTAATGTTTTTATGTTTATTCTAATCTTCTGATAAGTCTGTTTTACAATCAGTGGAATTGCAGCTACTTAAATTCAGATTGGAGAATTGATCAATTACATTTGTAGTCTATTTATTCCCAACAATATTCAGCCAATAAAATCATTTTCACTTGGTGATTTTCACATCTCCTTTATTAGGCTATGGGAAAGGCTCAGAACTGAATGCACAGGGTAACCTATAATGTTTAAACCTATCATGTTAAAAGTTTTAGAGCAACTAATGTCAGACTGTCAAGTTAGAAATAAACACCAGCACATTCTGACCTTTTAAATAAATATACTTGCTAAACTTGAAAATAAACACTTACAGTATGCCTCCCAAAGTTAACTATTTTCTACACCACTGCTCTCTTGTCTTATTTGCAACATTAGTGTGGCATATCCTCTTTTAATGTCCTTTATGATGACCAGCATACATTCCTCTGACAACATCTCTGATAGGAGTGGACGGTGCTCAGTTGATCCATTTTGGAAGAAGAGTCAAATAATCCCCTTTTTGGTGAGCATGCACAGATCCCGGAGCAGCAACCCTGGGTTGATAATTAATGCCTCATGATACCCGTTATCTCCAGCTGGGGTTTTGTCAAGCCAGCTAACGCAAAGAAAGTCTGGCTATGTTTTTTGTGTGTGTGTGTGTGTGTGTGTGTGTGTGTAGGTGTGTGTGTGTATACTGAGACCATTTCAAGAATGTAGCTACAGATGACTATACAGACAGTGTTGGCTTTATTTTTTTTTTTTTATTAGCAACACAGATATAGCACTTCACCCTGTTGGGATCATGATGACAGAAACAGTGTCCCTGGTTGTAACTTATCACATTTCAGACTATCTACTGATTATTATCTTGATATTGCAGGGTAGAAGGCTACACGGATACAAGGGCAGCGTTTTATCCTCCAGCAATAATACTGGAGAGATCCTGACCGAGTTCAGTAATAATAGTTTGAAGAAGAACAACAACAACAAGAAAAAGAAGAAGAAGAAGAGTTTCACATACTGTAACTTTTGTATGAAAGCAGTGAAATTGTCACAGCTGCAAAGTAAACATACCGGGCTCCGTGATTTTTATTACACGTAATATTTACAATATAATATAATGTACATATGTAGCTCACTTCATGGTGCAAGTTAGGAACCATGTGCAGATGTAGCAATGTGTTTATCCCCAGGTTCCAAAAATGTCCATCGTGGTTGAAAAGTAGGCCGAATTTAAAAAAAAAAAAAAAGGAGGCCAACAGCTGACTGGCCTGTGGCTGAACATCAAGCCCATGATGGCACTGCATGGGACTGCACTTTGTGCTCCACGAGGAGGGACAGAAAGGGCAGAATTGCTTAATGTGCCAAACGAAATTTCAATTTAATTATCTTGATTTGTGCTCGAAATAAAAATGACCATAAAAAAACAACATTGTGATTCCGGTACTGGCAGCTGTGGAGAAAACATAGTTAAAAAAAAAACAAAAAACTGCAGATGCTGAGTTTAATATAGTATTGGATTAGGTGATGTAATAAAGAAAAGCCTAACAGTTTCATTCTGTATAGTGTAAAAGTGTAGCACAGCTACAATACGAATACTGCATATATTCTAAAGCTATAGATAGATAGATAGATAGATAGATAGATAGATAAAACTTTATTGATCCCTTGGGAGTTTCCCTTTGGGAATATAGATTATATAAATTATATAAATCCCACACTATATACAAATAAATGCAAAGTTATGCACAAGTTGCATCTTGTCTAATTGTCCAGTTGGTCAGGCTGACTGACTGACTGACTGACAGACTGCTCCCTATCCTCTGTCCTTCCGTTCTTCTTTTCTGTTCCCCCTCCTCCTCAGTGAGGAGTTGAACAGTTGCTTAATTCAAACAACAATTTATCTTTAAAGGATTTGGCATGTAAATCACATCATGGTTTTAAAATAAATCCAGCAGGATAATACAAGAGAAACGATGGAAAGCACATTAATGCTGTCTAACAGATTTATTTCACAGGAACAGTTTGCAGTACATATATTGTAACAGTTGTGGCCAAAATCTAATTCTCATTGGTGGCCACCTACGATAGGCTGACAACAATTAAATATATAAATCTAAACTTGACAAATAAAATGAAGAAAACAAAAAAAAGGTGTTTATACACCATAAATGCTCTCTCAAAAATAAAAGCTCACAGAAAAACAACGCTAATTTACAGCTGGAGATTAGCTATCCCGTAAAGCATAGCAAATATGTCCATGTTCATACAGTTCGTGGTGGCAAAGAATTCCACATCATTGCTGCCTTAGCTGAAAAACAGGTTTGTTTAATTAAATCTGACATGAAGTCCCTGCTAAGGGAAGCTCTTGTTTACCTTGAGGCAGCACAGTTTCACAGTTATAAAAATGCATGTGGTTTCAGTGCTAGATTGTAGCTATTATTATACAGTAAACCAGCATAAACCATTGACATAAAAAAATTAATAGCAAAAGATTGTAATTATTTAACTTTTTAGCTGTGAGTAATGAGAGTGAGGAATTATTAATAGTAGTAGTAGTGTTTTCTAGTGTATACTTTCTATAGAATGGTTGCCTTTATATCAAGCCCACACTGTGATGGAGTATCACTGTGCATTTACAGTTTTGCTGTATCTATACTCATTTAATTTTCATTAAAAAAAAATTGAGCAAATCCTTTGAGAGCTGACATTTGTTTGTTGTAACCGTGTAGGAGAGGTGCTAATTCATAGTGGCTGTGGCATATATCTACAAGGGTGGCACAGACACAATAATACCTATACTACCCCTTAGTACTGCTGCGTTGCTTCTGTTGTATGCTAACTTCTCAGTGAACTAAAGAGCTATGTATTTTAATTCTGCCTTTGAGAGATTACATTATACTACTGAACTCCAGTCTGGCTGAGGCATTGACAAGCAGCTGATTTTTTTCCTGTTTTTTCTTTCCCACATAGAGGGTGGGGAGGGGTCTACCCTGCAGTGGCTTATTTCCTGTGTCATCATCAGTGTGAAATGACAGCAGTTCAGAAGAGAATAAAAATTAGAAATGAAGATATTGGTTCAAGGATTTGTAAGTACATGTAGGCACAGAGCTAAACGGTTTGGGAATGCCCAGTAAGAAAAGGAAAAGAAAGGGGAATCCTTTAATTGGTTTGGGAACAAATATAGGGAGACTTTAGGCTTTAGGGAAATATTAGACTTGAGTATTGAAGCTAGGTGGGTTTTCTGGTTTAGATTATGCTTCACAGAAGCTTTGTTTGCTTGGACTGCATTTAGCTTGCACCTGCTGCCACTGATGAGAGGGTGATGATTCTGTCCAGTCTTGTGATTGTTAAAATCCACTACATGTAGCAGCATAGTACTGCAGGCACTAGGGAGACAAAATATCAAGTTTATTAAGGATGATGCTTAGTGATAAGTTATTCTTTAGTAGAATGATCACTATGCATGTACTATGTAGTAAATTGCCATAAAAGCTATGGAATGAATTATTTCTGCAACAAACAAATAAACACATAAATAAATGGTCAAGCTTTGTCCCCACAGTCTAGTGGTTTGCACATTTGCCTTACAAGTGAAAGGTCCCTTGTTCAAATCCAGGTGGGCACACGAGCCCATCTCACAATGGAGGGTTGCATTAGCAAGGGCATCCAGTGTAAAGCCTCTGCTAAATTACCCATGTGGCTTATTCGGGTATGGCGACCCCTTGGGTGAAATACAAGGAAGCAGCCGAAGGTACAAACAAAGCAATATGTAAAAAATAAGATGTGCTGCTGTAGTTTATCACATTCTTCAGACCCTCCACCAAATATTGGAAATATCCACAATAAGATCAACATTGTTGCTTTTCTAACTTGAAATGTCATGTAAAGCTATTGCCCTTGTTTTTATTTAGATGCACGGCTTTTAGTAATAACTTTTCTGACGTGGAAAAAGGTTACCACCCAAGCGACATACTCAAAGTACTCATAAGGAAACAAAGATTGTAAAACACATCCAAAAAATGCTACTATGCCACAGGAAATGTGCATCAGTAATGGCTAAAAAAAAACCTCTTTCATCTTGAATCTCAGGTTTTCATTTAAGTATGCAGTTCAAGGCAGTTTGCAAGTGAGAACTTACTACCACTCTGGCGCATCATTTAAAATAATTGCTTTATTGGTTTGTTATTTCTTTACTCATAATTTATCCTCCTTTAATTTATTTTCATCTGTTAAATGATCAGTATAGGCGTACAGCAACACTGCCATTTCTCTTTGACTGTTGTAAAGTTTAATGCTGAGTGCTTCTAATTCAGGCGTTCGAGGGGTCAAGGCTTAATCTGCTTTTAAATTTACTGAACAGTAAATAATAATGATCACAGTCAAATAATTAGAGTGAGGTTACATTTTACAGTGCCCCGTAGAAGTTTCAGTTGCTGGGACTAGAAAGGAAAAAAAAATATAACTAAAGGTAAGTTTTTCTCAAAAGTTTAAGCAAGGCTTTATGCTTTACCTTTTCTGAGTTCTTAATTAACTTGTTACTGCTATGGCTTATTTGCAGCCACTGTTAAGAAAGGTCAAATTTCAAAGCTTTTTAAATACATTGACCCTCCACACCTTATCCCAACAATCAACTGCAATAGGCTGCGCACTAACGCTCTTAAAATTAAAATAAATGATGCCAACAAAGCAGAAGGAGGTTATAGCAAAGCCTTTAAAGATAGCCCTTTCCTTGGTTTATAATGTAATTAAAAAATGGCAGTTAATAGGGTTGTGGATGTCAAGTATAGGACCTTCAGGAAGATTAAGCTGACACAGCAGTGGTGGTGAACCTTTTACTGTGCAAACACACCTGCCGAAGAAAACCTGTCCTGTGCCCCCTTCTCAAATTAATGTGTAAGAATTCTTCAAATGAATGTCTAAACAAGTCTAGTGCACTGTAGGAAAAGTCCTTTGGACTGATGAAGGTATGCTGAGGGAAAGGGGGACAGAATTTTAATGAGAACACCTCTAGAACTGTTAGCATTGGGATGGATCTACTGTATTTTGCACCTGTATAAATCAAAGATGTAGGATGGCTTCTACAACAGCATTATAATTCTAAACACACCCCAACATCCACAATAGGCTACTTCAAGGGGTGTGAGCTGGAGATGAAGAGGGTTCTGCTATCCCCAAACTTTTTCTCTGAGCTTTTTCCTTTGTTCACAATTTTAAAACTGTAAAGATGGAAATAAAAAAAATGTCTTATGGTACAAATGTGTCACATTTAACTTCATGCCTTTTGTAAATCACCTCATCACAGAAAAAAAATTCTGACCAATCTTCTACGTGAGCTTCTGAGCTGAATTATATATAACCTAAATGATTCATTTGTGACCTCCTTTGCACAAAAAAGCGCACGCAGTATGGAATGCTTGCTCCCTCCCATAAAACTCTTTCAAGTCTCACCGCTACTGATTACTTCCATCAAACCAGTATAAAAACTGTGCAAAACTCACTGAATGACATTCTTACTTGAAGAATAGTTTGTCCTGCATTTTCCTTGCCTATGAGAATGTTTTACAAGTTTGCAAGTATCTGTCATTTCACAGTTTCTTTCTCTGATACACATAACAGTGGAAATACTTCAATTTCTCCTTTCAACTAAGGCATTTTCTCTGTATTCACACATCATTCTCAAGTGATTTGATTTTCTGAGTGTGGATGTAAATGCGCATATGATTGTCTGATCATATCACTTTTCAATTGTTAAAGTAATGTTGCTGCTTTTGTGATTACAATATATTCAAACAGCATGGACCAGTTATTGTTTTAATTATTGTTATCTGGCCCCATTGTAAATATGTCATGTGTTATTCTGCACAAATGGCAAGGTGAACTTGAACTAATTAACAAAACAGACATTATCAAAGCTCTGTTAACATCCTGAGCCACTGTATTACAAAACGTACTGACTCCAAGTTAGATTGTTTTGCAGGTGCAGGAAGTAAAACAGATTACAACTGCATCATATTGGACACATCGACAGATTTGTGAGGCTGAGGTGTTAATGAAACATGCCCAAAAAAGCAGGAGGCCTGTCATCATGATTGATATGTATTATATTTACTGTTCATTCAACCTGGCAGTTTTGAAAAGTACTGACTGTACTAAAGAGTGACTGACACTAACCATGTATTAGGGGACTATATTGTGATACATCCTTCTTGGTATGCTTAAGTGTGTGTCACAGCAGCAATGACTGACATTTGACAAATCCTGAAAAGCTCAGGGATATTTACGTGATTAAAACTGTGAGAAGCACATTTCAAAACCTGTAGTGTTTTTGCAAAAATAATGAATTACTTAAGGGGTTTAAAACCTGCAAGTCACAAGTATCTTGTCGACTCTCCAAGGTCCAGATAAACTATTTATTATTTCACTGTATTTTTTTAAACTTTAGAAGCAGTAATGACTTGAACTTTGATGCATCATTAAAATATTTAAAGCTGTTTAGAATTTAGTTTTGATTTCTAAGTATTAAGGACTAATATATTTTATGGGTTAAGTTGCCAATATTCTAACAAATATATGGAGAAGATCACTGCCAACAGTACTTTTGCTTCACTTACATGTATATGACTTTTGACCTAAATTAATTATCTCCAAGTTAAATAAAATCACAGACAAATTTGTAGGTTGATAATTTAAAAATCAAATACCTAAAAAATGCAAACATTTCAGTTCTAAGTCATGCATTTACTGGGCTCCACTTCTCTCATGGCCACACCTTGTATATAGAATTTATGTAATATATTGCCCTTTAACATTAAGGGTCATAAATTTTTCTGCTATTTTACTGTTTTAATGGGACATTGCACTTTTTACTTATAGGATTATACAGTTTTATTTTCTTATCTTTCACATCTATATATATTTATACATAATGAGCATCTGTAACTCAAGCAATTTCCCCCTGGGGTTCTGATTTCAGCTGTGGGCTGATACAAACTTGGCGTTTAATAGTCTATGTGAGAGTGTCTCAAAACAGACAACAATACTCATGTTCATTTGTAGTGAAAGATATAGAGCTCATGGTTTGTGGTGTTTTACATCAGGGCTTAGACAAACTTAATGTACTGAAATGAATTTTCTTTAGAAGGGTTGTTATATTTGTGGGTGTTTATATCTTTTTGAGAGACATATTCAATTTCTATTCCATTTTAAGTATTTGTAAGCATTTTATTTAGATGAAAAGACTGTCAAGACCTTCATGCACAAAGTGCAGATATTAAAGGGTTAGAAATACACAGTGCATTATTCACTTGTCACAAACTACCTCAAGGTAAATGGAGATGTAAGCGATTTACATAAGTAAAATTGAATTTATTAAAGAATAAACTAATACAAACATCAGAAAAGGTTGAGTTCAGGTAGCTTGCACAGGAATAAGTTAACACATAGGCCAACTTTTATAAACCATTAAGACTCAGTTTACTAACCACTCTCCCATACCAGCCTCTTGTATTTCAGTATTAATTAGGACCATCTCCAAAAGAAATTTACAGGAGCCTTTCAATGTGACCTGGGTTGCGTTGCATATTGTTCATTGTTTCTGCATAAATTGTATTTTTATGCATTTTAAAGTCTGTGTTATCTTATTGTCTGAATGATATATATATATATATA
>VUQH01078801.1:0-11157 GCA_015106775.1 Etroplus canarensis
GGGGGGGTCTCTGGCGGGGTCGGCTGCCTTGCACCTCGGTTCCTTTGGGGCTCCAGTCCTTTGGCTGCAGGGGGGCTCTAACTGGGTCCTTCCTCTCCCCCACCTGCTGGGGTGGGTGCATGGCTGCCATGGGGATGTGTGACCTGGGTTCTTGCCCTCCACGGGAGCTGCGGATGACCTGGGTCCTCTGGGCCTGCCTCTGTCTGACTTGCGTCTGGGTAGTATGGGAGCGGCATACCACCTTCACTGCTAAGTACATTTTGTGACAAACACGCACACTCACACATTCATATGTGTATGTTTATATGATTGTATGTTTGTGTATCATATGTCTGTTTTTCTTTTTTCAGTTGCAGTATGCGCTTTACAGATGCAGTGCTTGGTATCCTAATGTGCACTCTTCTTCTTTTTTCTTCTTTTTCTCTCTTCTCTTCTTCTGTCCTTTCTTTTCCCTACCTGTCTGCTCTGGCAATAAAGAAAGAAAGAAAGAAAGAAATGTATCAACAAGAGGAGCCTATAGAGTTTATGGAGCTCCTTTTGGCAAATCAAATGTGTTTGGCACAACAAAGCATTCAGACGATGATTCTGTTTGCTAATGCTGCCAGACAGGACAGGTCTTAAAAAAAATAAATAAATAAAAGGGAGTGGCTGAAGGTCAGGATGAGGGTTGTGTGTTTTACAACACAGACGTCTTTCACTGTAAAATGTAATGGCCTTTTTACATTTTAGCCCACCCCTGCAGTTGCCTGTGAGATTCCAGTGAATTTTTCATCAATGTGGCGTGGCATATTTCCTCATTATTTCAAAGAACAAAGTCGTTATATAAAAACTGGAGACAGCCCATTCACTTCTTGAGGTCATGCTGCAACCTGAACAGTTACAACCTCAAAGTAGTTGCTGCAGGTGATCCTGAGTCATCAGTTTTGTTGCAAAATGGCATCTTCCCTCCGATAATTATCTCTGCACCGGGGCTTTGCGAACACCGATGAGCTAGCACCTGGAGCCAAGCCAGCACCGCTGTATGAAAAGAAGGCCGTTTTACCATCATTTTCCTTAACACTTTCAGTTTTCTTTAAACCAGTCATCCCCAGGAGATTCTCGGTAAGACACATAAATTCAGACACACTCTTGTGGTATGGGTGGAATCTTTTGTATGAAAGTGTGTTAGTACTGCATGTGAGCAAGAGTGAACCTTGTCAGGACCTGTTATAAGAAGCTCAGCTCTAAATCATCCTGGAGAACAGGCTGAACCAGGAGCATGCACAGAATCAGAAATAAGGGTACTCTTGACGGGAAAAAATCACTCTTCAGCTGCACCATGAAACTAATATTGTTATTTTAGCACTGACAGGCTTTCTGAAATAAACTCCAGTATCAGGATCTGCAGTCTCCACGCAGAATTATTTGTCATCCTGATGGTGGCCGGATGCTGCTGCGGTTATCCTCTTGATGTTTTTTGTGGCCTCGCTGAGGTTCAGTGGATGTTACTGATTGCAAGTCATGTCTCCTTTCCAGACCAGATCTCCAAGGAATGAATAATGGATGGAAGCCACAGAGGCTGGAACAGGATTTCTGATGTCAAATCTTTATTTTGGTGCTGAACGTCAGGATCTTTCAGTGACAGATTTTAATTCTTTCTATCAACATTTGAAACCAAGTTTCAAACGGGCATCTTCAGGGGCATTTTGAATAAACAGCAGCGCAGACTCATAACCACAGAAAATTAGCAAATGGCTCAAATTACACAGCTAAAAGATATTTTGTTGATAGAAGTTTGGCATGTTTGGCTTGTGGTGCCCCACAATGTTCTGTGGTCACTGCAGCTATGTGATTCCACATGCTTCCCAATTTCCCGAGGAAACGAATTTAAAGCGTGTCTAATTCAATCAAGTTTCCATATTATTTTATTTAAGCATACGCTCACCAGGTACACCTTGCCAGTACTGGGTTTGACCCCTTTTCCCCCCACAGCACCGCTCATTCTTTAGAGACAATAAGGTGCTAGAAACATTCATCGAAGTGGTTTAAACCTTCACCTCAAAAACAAAAGGTCCCTGGTTTGGTTCCAGGTGGGGTTCCAGCCCCTCCCACCATGCAGGGTTATATCGGGGAAGGGCATCACGAAGGGTATCTGGAGTATAACTTCTGTAAAATTACAGATGCCCAGTAATCTGCTGCCGCTTGAGGAAAAGACGAGGGAGAAAACAAAGGTACATGGACATCATAGCAGCAGATAGTTGCTGTAGATTTGTCCATAGATGTCTCAAGCAAATAACCACTTGACAAATCAGTCAAATACATCTACACTAAACTTTACTGTTGGCACAATGCGGTCAGACAGGTAACGTTCTCCTGGCATTCACCAAGCTCACTCATCCATCAGACTACCGGATGGAGAAAGGTGATTCCTCACTCTACAGAACACGTTTCCATCGCTCCGCTTTGGCGTTGCGCTTGGTAATGTAAGGCTTGCATTGCAGCTGCTCAGCCATGGAAACCCATGCCATGAAGCTCCTGGTGCACAGTTTTTGTGCTGATGTTAATGCCGGAGAAGGTTTGGAACTCTGCAGTTATTGATTCAGCAGATCATTGGTGACTTGGACAATACTTTACACCCGCTCCATGGGCCAGACAGGCACAGGAGCACATTCAGCAATGGACTCAACCCACCACAATGTACCACAGAACACCACAGGAAATCATTCCTGCCCATGAACCTTTAAAACCTTTAGAACCTGGACTATTTCTTCTATGGCCATATCTTGTATATAGTACTGTTTTTAACTTTGAATGTTTATGTGACATATTGCACTTTTTACATATAAGTTTATACATTTTCAAGTTTATTTTTCTATATTTCATATTTATTCAATTTAATTCAGTTTTATTTATACAGTGCCAATTCACAACAAAAGTCATCTCAAGGGGCTTTACACTGGAAGGTAAAGACCCCACAGTATTAGAGAGAAAACCCCAACAATCAGATAATCCCCTATAAACAAGCACTTAGTGACTGTGGGAAAGAAGAACTTCTGTTTAACAGGAAGAGACTTCCAACAGAACCAGACTCAGGTAGGGACAAACATCTGCCTCAACTGGTTGGGGGTGAGGGGAAAGCAAAAAGAGAAGGGAGAGCAAAGAGAGACAAAGATATATATTTATATCTAATGGAGCCGCTGTGACATAAGCAATTTCTCCCCGGGATTATTAAAGGATTCTGTTTTTACGCACTATGTGCCTCAGCTCTCGGCAACCCCGCTCTATAACTTTACATGGTCTGCCATTTGGCGGCTGAGTTGCTATAGTTCCTAAACGCTTCCACTTTGCAATAATACCACTCACAGTTGATGGTGGAATATCTAAGAGGGAAGAAATTTCACAAGGGCAACCCATTCTTTCACAAATATTTGAAAAGGCAGACTGCATGGCTAGGTGCTTGCTTACACACTTGTGGCTAGGATAACCAGATCTCAACAAAGGAAGTGTGGGACAAAGAGTGTGTTTGTGTGGAACAATGTGTGACATATTACTAATTCTGACAGGCGTTTAGCGTGTGAAAGACCTCTGTGACCATTAAAACTGCTGTTATTTCAGTAGGTGTTCTGTCTAATAATCATTTGGGTTTCAGTGGGGAAGCTACAGGCCTCATGTGACTGACAAAAAAAATGACAAAACCATTCATTCTATTACTGTTGCTGCAGTTCCTTTTATCTGTGGGCGTCTTCCTCATTCTCCATGAAAACCTGCAGGGTTTGTGACTTTGCGGTGACGTGCAATTTTCAGCGCTCGGGTGAAGCGTGGGCAGCAGAAGAGGAGGACAGCCGTTCATGGACATTCAGTTAAAAAAGATTTTAGGAAAATGTCTGTCTTACCATGTTGACTTTTGAAAACTAGAGCCAATCAAAATGTGGGACACTGTCTCACACTGTCTCAAGATGTGGGACGGGTGGGGGCGAGGGATAAAAATGCCGTGCAGTCCTACCTGTGGCAATGGGACTAAAAGAAACGCCTGAACTCAGTGACTGTGGCATCATACTTTTGTCCACGTACCTTCAGCTGCCCCCTTGTAGTCTCCCCAGGGGGTCGCCACAGCAGATTTATCCACATTGGTAATTTGGCAGAGGTTCTACACCGGATGCCCTTCCTGATGCAACCCTCCATGGTGAGAGGGGCTTGTGTCCCCACCTGGACTTGAGCCAGGGACCTTTCGCTTGTGTGGTGAGTGTGTAAACCGCTGAGCTACAGGGACACCCATACTTTTGCCCAAAAAACATAGAGGCAAAGAACCAACCATATCAAACTGCACATCAATATCAGCCTCTTCCTGTTGGAAGAACAAAAAGTACAAAAACAATAAAATACGTTCTTTAATAATTGTTTTGTCCCAAGAGGAACTTAGGAGGACTTAAAAGAAAGATGGTACTTATTTAGTGATCATTTCGACATACAAAAAAAGGAACCAAAGAGCTGGGGATTTTCCTCATAGATAATCTCCCTGCTAGAATATGTTTAAAGCCCAGCTCAGTATTCCCACGCTCCGTTCATCCTTTCTGGAAAACACAATCAGGTCATTAGATTTTACTATCAGCTCTGAGCAGCAGGCTGCTCCTGCTTTCAAGGTTCTGCATCACTGCGTGATAGAAATGTTCTGTTATTGGAGGAGACTGTGGCCACTGAACCAGCAGCTGCTTTGCCCTTTGTGTGTGTGTGTGTGTGTGTGTGTGTGTGATAATGCACTTTTATGAGTTACTGCAAAGACGTTTGCCATGAAGTGGCAGGAAGTGATGTAACATAGTATCTGTTTAATGCCAAACACATGCCTGGTACCAAACTGTCCGCTCCGTCTGAATCATATACCTGTTTGCTTATCAGGTCCAGCATATCATTCTGACAGATGCTCATTGCCCAGCAGTGATGTCAGACTTCAATGACGCACACCTGAGTCTGTTCACAACTGGGTTTCTACATCGTGCGCAGTTGTGGGTCTGTTTTTCCTACGCAGAAAACAGATCAGAAATCAATAATGGAAGAACTGGAATGAATTAATACCAATACCAAAGAAATCTTATCAATATCCATTTTTAAAAATCCATACTTGTGTGTGAGATCAAAAGATGAATATGATAGGGGATAGATCAGAGTTTCAGATTTTATTCACTGATATTAATAAAGAGAGCAACAGTCCTCTTTAAAACAACAAGCACCAAAAATTGGAAAGCCAGGTTAAACTTAGCAAAAAAGATGAGCCACAACAGTTTGGTAAAAGACATTCTATGATTTTATGGACTGATGAGAGAAGGATGAACCTCTACCAAATTATGGTGAATGAAGGGATTTGCTCAGAAGCCTAAACATACGAGCTCATCTGTGAAGCACGGTGGAAGCTGTGTCATGGTTTGGGCTTGCATGGCTGCTTTTGGAACAGGCTCAGTCATTTTAAAAAAAATTTTTTTTTTGATGATGTCACTCATGATGGTAGAAGCAGAATGAATGCAGAAGTCTACAGAAGCATACTGTCTGCAAGTTTATGGAGAAACGCATCCAAACTAACCAGGAGACAGTGATCCAAAACACAATGCCACCTCAACAAAGGACTTCACAGAAGGTTTGGACTGACCAGGTCAGTCGCCGGAACTTGACCCAACTGAATTTCCTTTCCTGAGGAGAAGACTGGAGGGAGAAACCCTGGAAAACAGGCAACAAAAAGATTTTAAAAGCCTGGAAATTCAGAACCAATGAAGGAAGAAGAAATCCTGCAGGAGTCTGTGGTTCGTAGGCTTGATCCAGTTATTGAAAAGAATACGCAGCCGAATATGAAGTTGTCATGGTGTGGACTCAAGCGTGGACAGACGCAAGCATGAAAGGTTAAGATGATTTAATGGAGGCAAAAGGTTTTGCCTGTTTTGTCTGTTCCAACGCTGCTAAAATAGTGCGTCGGAATTTCACCAACCATCAGTGCGTTATTTTCTTTTTTTTATGGATATGTAATCAGTTTGCTTCGTGCCCAAAATGTGTTTCCGCATAATTTCTCTTTAACTTTTTTTATTTTATTGTTTGTTTCTGCCATTTTGTCTCTTTGTTGTTGCACATGTCAGTGTTAAGGTGGTTTAATAGATTCATCCCACAGTGCCGTGCAGCCAAGGTTCACTTCATTCAAAGCAGAAATCGCTGGAAATCTTATTTTGGAGGAAACCTCTGTATTGATTCTGCAGGTCGCCGCATCTTGTTGTTGGTCGTGAAGTGCACTTTGTCACAGTGCTGTTATGAGACCATTTGTATTTAACTGAAAGCGTTCTGTATGTGTCTCCCCGTGAATCGATGATGTGAAGGCCGAGTAACCCTGAAGGTAATGCCCACCATAAATTTGCGTCTTTTTGTAGAGTCAGACAGTTCAGTTAGAATTTGTCAGCTTCGTTAAATTGAGCAGAAAAGGACAGTTTTCAGATTCTGTCAAAGAAATCAACTTTTGTGCATGTGAACCACGCTGAGAGAGGAAACGTTAAATCATAAATCTCATATTGAACTATGAGGATTAGTTTTCAGCTCAAGAGATGGAGCCGGTCGTCTTCGAACCAGAAGGTCGGTGGTTTGATCCCCAGCTCCCGTCTATATGCCAAAGTGTGCTTGGGAAAGACACTGACCCCCAAACTGCTCGCTGTGCAACTGTGTGCGTGTGTGTGTGTGAGAGAGAGAGAGAGTTAAAAATGCCCTTAAAAGGCGTAGAATAAAGCTGTGTGTGAATGGGGGAATGAGGTTTGTAGTAAACAGTGGTCTGAGTGCTCAGTTAAGAGTAGGAAAGCACTAGATAAGCACCAGTCCATTTAGAATTTAGGTTGGCTTGTATTACAACAGACACAGTTTTAGCCACCTTTATCAGAACCCACCAGGTGTTTCACACAGGTATATCACACCCAGCCTTGGTTTGGTATTATTCTTCACTTCATGTCAGGCTTTCTCCCAATAAATGAGTCTGTTTGGTTTGGCTTTGAGCGAAAGCAAAGCGTGTTCTTTGTGCATGCTTGCAGGGGGCTGCTCAAATGATTAAAGTACAGCAGGTGGTCCTGCATGGACGGTAACATAAAGCTGCCGCTGCGAGTAAAAGATAAAATATGCACGAGCTCAAACTACGGTTGCATGCACACCGGAATAAAAACATTATTTTTAACCCAGTTGACTATTCATAAATATTGACATATCGCTGTTTATCCACTCCCTTTGTGCTTCCTCTGCTCTCTCCCTTCACCTTACTCTAACGGCCGTGTTTAACTTCCTTTCCCTGTGTCCCCCCCCATCATCCATAAATATTGACAAACCTTATGTTGGCTTTTCTACCATGTTTATGCATCCTTGTTACTTAGTGGATGATGGCAAAAATCAGCGCCTGAAGAGCCAAGCAGAAAAACATGCCACAACTCTCCAGGAAATTCCACGTCACAAAGGTATTTGATTCCTGGAAAGATCTCTGCGGTATTCTGGTACAAACTTTGTATTCCTGGAATTCATTAAAACTTGTGCGTGGCACTGTGAGCCTAAAGCTGTCACAGTGATGTGTTTACTAAAGCAAAAAGTAACTGCAGAGATGAGTTCAGCGACTCCGCTGACCTCGACTGTATAGAGAAGTTTTCAATTTTTAAACAAACTTAAGTCATAGCCCTTCACTGGAACTGTTTTGTCAAATGTACCCTTACACTGAGGCTTTTGATGCAATGAAGCTGTCAGTGCCGGTTAGTTTGATCAGATCTGCACTCGTTTATTCATTTATTTTCACCATTACAATAAATTATTATTATGATCTGACTTGTTTGAAGTGTATCCATTACTCTGTTAAACGATACCAAGAGTGCATGTGTGTGTCTAACGAGGCACACCCAGGCTTTTAGATATCGTGCCATGCACTGTGTGTTAAATACACACACTATATGGACACACCCCTTAATACTTGAACTCAGGTGCTTCATCCAGTCCCATCCCCACAGGTGTATAAAATCAAACACCCAGCCATGTTTATAAAAGAATGGGTCGTTCTAAAGAGCCCACCTGATTTGATGTACCCGAATAGGATGCCAGCATTACCACAAGTCAGTTGATGAAATTTCTTTCCTTCCAGATGGTCCATAATCAGCTGTGAGTGTAATTATTATTGCAAAGTGGAAGCATTTAGGAACCACAGCATCTCAGCCCCAAAGTGGCAGACTCTGTAACGTTAGAGAGCGAGGTTGCCAAGTGCTGAGGAGCATAGTGCATAAGTCAGCTGATTCAGTAACTGCAGAGTTCCAAACCTCCTCTGGCATTAACATCAGCACAGCTGTGGACCAGGAGCTTCGTGGTATGGGTTTACATCACTGAGCACAAAAGCCAAGCGTCAGATGGAGTGGTGTAAGCCACACTGCCACAGGACTCTGGAGTAGTGGAAATTTGTTCTGGGCATAAGAAATCACTCTTCTCTATCTGGCATTCAAATAGATGAATCTGAGTTTGTGGAATGCTGGGAGAGCATTACCAGCCTGGCTGCACTGTACCAACTGTAAAGTTTGGTGGAGGAGGGATAATGCTATGGGGCTTTATGGGGGGTTTGGCCTGGGTCCCTTTGTTCCAGTGAACAAGCTTAACAAGACATTATGGACAATTCTATGCTTCCAACTTTGTTGGAATGGTTTGAGGAAGGCCCTTTTCTGTTCCAGCATGACTGTGCTCCAGCCCACTGAACAAGGTCCATAAAGGCATGGTTGGATGAGTTTAGTGTGGAAGAACTTGACTGGCCCACACAGAGCCCTGACCTCAACCGCATCCAACACCTTTGGGATGAAATAGAACAGAAATTGTGAGCCAGGCCTTCTTACCCAACATGGGTGTCTGATCTCACAGATGCTCTTCTGGATGAATGGACAAAAATTCCCACAGACACACGCCAGTATCTTGTGAAAAGTCTTCTCAGAAGAGACAGGGGTGGCCAAATACATTTAGAATGGTATGCCATAAAAGCTCCTGTAAGTCTAATGTAGTTGGCTCAATATGTTTGATCAAAAGTATCAAACTAATTTTACTTTATGGGTTACATACAGCCCAGTTTGATCTTACGTAAGTCAGTCGGATCAGTAAAAGTATTGCTTAATAACCCATAGAAACCTGCAAATTGTTCCCCTTCTTTTAGCAAAAAAGACATCATTATATAAAGCCATTAAATAAACCATCCATTTTTAAAACTGATTTTCACATTATAAAGAAACAATGCAGCTAGATGCTGCCACACTCACACTTCCCAGACCGCTGAGTGACCACACCTGTCCACGTGACTTTTTGACCAGACTGTAAAACTAAGCAGTGGTGTAATCCCAGACATGTTGCTGCGAGGGAACATTGGAATATTGAATTGACACCTGCGGAATGCATTTATATTACTCAGGGATTTGTAATTGTTGAAGCTGTTTGAATCCAGTGTGAATCAATATACTGTTTGGATGCCAGCAAACATGGTTGAAACCCCAACGCCATCTCCCAAGTCAAAGTTGGTTGCGGTACAACTGCGAAAACTTTAACTTAGACAGAAAAATGTTGATGTTTCCAGTGGTTGGGTCAGACCACACAACGTCTTCTCCATGTACACTGACTGCTATTACAGTAGCATGTTTTTAAGAAAAATGAACACTTTTAAGCAGTTCGTGGTTATGGATTGTGTCTCATTTGATGCAGTGTGAGGTATTAAAATCATCGCCTCTCCGTCTCTGTCGGTATGATAAGCCCAAGGATGCTGTAATTTCAGTGCTCAATCAATCAGCTCAGTAGGATAACTGACAGGCTCAGGAGTGGGAGGCAACGTGTTTGAGTCGCCCCCTGTGGAGAACTTTTTTCTTCTCATTCTTTCTGTCGGAAATGTTTTATTTCATTCGATTTGAAAAAAAGAGTACTCAAACACAAACTTTCTTTTAACTCAAGATCGCAGCTGTGCTAAAAACCTTCCAGAGGTGCCAGAGAATATTTCCCCAAACGGGAGATTGAACTAAGTTGAAGTCAGGTAAGGTTTTGATTGTTGTAGCCCCATTCACTGAACCTTTGGAATACCCAACAAGTATGGACCAACTGAAGCTGTTTTCATTTTTACTGATTGTACAAAAAGTTTCAGAATCTTGCTTATTTAAAAGCACGATTAGCCTTCTTCAGATTGCTTCTTATACTGCTCAAACTTTCATGTGGTTTCCCTGCTGGTTGTTTTTGGTTTGAGTCATAACCTGCTCTCTTGTTTTTCACTTCGCTCCAGGGTTAAAAAAATGTTTAAAGTAGATTCATCATGCTTTTTCTTATTTACTATCACACACTGCTCAAAAAAATTAAAGGAACACTTTAAAAACACATAAGATCTCAATGGGAGAAAACATTCATGGTGGATATCTGTACTGATATGGACTGGGTAATGTGTTAGAAAAGAAAAAAAATGCCACATCGTTTGGTGGAAATGAAAATGATCAACTTACAAAGGGCTGAATTCAAAGACATCCTGAAAATTAAAGTGAAACAAATGTTGCGACAGGCTAGTCAGTTTTGCTGAAATTTTATTGCAGCAACTCAAAATGGTGCTCAGTAGTTTCATGGCCCCCACTTGCTTGTATGCATGCCTGACAACATCAGACCATGCTCCTAATCAGACGATGGATGGATCTCCTCCCAGATCTGGACCAGGACATCACTGAGCTCCTGGACAGTCTGAGGTGCAACCTGGCAGCATTGGATTGATTGGCACATAATGTCCCAGAGGTGTTCTATTGGATTTAGGTCAGGCGAGCGTTGGGGCCAATCAATGGTATCAATTCCTTCATCCTCCAGGAACTGCCTGCATACTCTCACCACATGAGGTCGGGCATTGTGGTGCACCAGGAGGAACCCAGGACCCCCTGCACCAGTGTAGGGTCTGACAATGGGTCCAAGGATTTCATCCTGATTCCCAATGGCAGTCAGGGTGTCGTTGCCTAGCCTGTTGAGGTCTGTGCGTCCTTCCATGGATATGCCTCCCCAGACCATCACTGACCCACCACCAAACTGGTGATGCTTAACAATGTTATAGGGAGCATAATGTTCTCCACAGCTTCTCCAGACTCTTTCACGTCTGTCACATGTGCTCAGGGTGAACCTGCTCTCATCTGTTAAAAGCACAGGGTGCCAGTG